>OVAV01002316.1:847-11414 GCA_900406375.1 Iberis amara
TTTTAAATTTTATTTTTGTTATGTATTTGTAATTTGTATTTGCATTTTTTATTTAATATGTATTTTTATTATATTTAATGTTTAAAAGTAAGTAGATAACTTTATAACATAAAATTGGGTAATATCACTATNAGAATGAATTTATAATAAAGTTAAAGTAAAGGACCAATTTATAATTAAAAAACTTAATCTTCAAAAAATGAAGCAAGAAATAAAGCACCATTGGAATGAATTTTGCTTCAAAATGAAGCAAAAAGTGGAAAATATTTATAGTAAAGAGGAAAATGAAAATACATATTAAGCAAAAAGTGATTTTTGCCTTGCAGTTATTTTGAAATAATCTTCAAAATGAAGCAAAAAGTGGAAAATGAAGCACTATTTGAGATGTTCTAAAAGGCAAAGAGGAATGCGAAATTTTGAGAGAGATTTATGAGAGAGAAACATTATTCTCATTTTTATAGAAAATTAACATATTATTCTAAGCTTAAGCTAAAGAGAGAATATAAAATGTCATAATATTTTTTTTAAAAATAATAAAGTCATTTGAGACTTTTTTGAGATTTTTTTTTGTCCTGTAAGCCATCGAGAAGAAAGTTGCTGGAGATTGAAGATGAGCGATCCAAAGAGGTAAGGGAAAATTTTACTGTTTCGTCTCTGTTCGTAGAATTTTTAATGCTCGTCGTTGATGGCCCATCAGTTTATCTCTCGTTGAATTTTTTTTTTGAATTTGGTCTCGGTAAAACCAAAACGTAGGCTAGGGTTTCTTACAATCTCTTTTCGACCCGAAAGATTGAAGAACAATTTCTCAGACAATGATCCTAATGGTTTTAGGGTTCCGGGTAAGTGTATGATTGCTTCTTTGTTGTTATTCTTTTCCTTCGCAGCTGTTCAAAAGATGTAGTGATTCTGTAATTAGTCGCAATAGCTGCTTCATTGTCGCTTATACCGTTGTGTAAATTTCTTGGGAAAGTTAGTAGATTTGACTGTTTTTTCCACTGGATTCATTAGCCTGAAATTGAACATCAAGTATGTATCTCCTCAGCTTGTGTATATAGTTTCATATGTTAGACTTGTGAATACTTGCTGCATCAGAATGGTGCCTGGCGTGTGTTTATATAAGATCAATGACAGTGACAGAAGCATAAATCAGATCTTTCTCTACTACCCCCATTGAAAAGGAAATCTAAGATTTTTTTTTCATATTCCAGCAGATTTGTTAACTGTACTGGTAATGTTATTGAAAGGCTCAAATCATGGTTTCTTCAGTACTCAGTAGTGAGAGATGACCTTTTGTAAAATGGAGTGTAGTTTCTCATGGGATTGATTCTATCACTGTGCTGAAAATTAGTCTCTCTTGTGCAACATTAAGGATAATTCTTTTTTTTTTTTTGACAGGGGGCGTGTACAATGGGATGAAGCTAATATAGAGGAAATTGAATCTAACAAACCTGTAAGGCAGAAGATTACTGAACCAAAGACACCGTACCACCCAATGATCAGTGATGATGGTTTGTCTATTTCATTTTATATGGCTTCTGTTCGCTTTGTATATGCTCAGATTAATGATACACATTTCAGCATAAGTATGTTTGCTTATGAAATTTTGCATATATTATTGATTCACATATATATATATATATATAAAATTTTAATAGAATTATGGTATAACAAATAAATCCAAAAACTCACGAGATTTATATATAAATGTATGTCAGAAATAACGCAAGCACAAGTGAAAACATTGTACCTAGTATCGGTTTGTTGATTTGAATATATGTCATTCTAGATGTGAGTTAAACATGAAATAAGTATCATATTTTCTAATCCATAAGCCTTGCGTGACTGATTGTACCAGGTTCTTTGTCTCCTAGAGGAAGATCGTTTAACGAATGCGTTGATGATATGGAACGCGCTGAAGAACTGAGGAATGTTCTTGATGATGTAGCAGCTTCTTCCAGTAGACAGGGGTCTGGTTCTGGTGGCTGGAGCTCTTCTGAGGATGAAGCAGATGCAATGGATCAAGATGGAGAAGGTACGCTCCTCCCTTCAAAACAAAACAGCTAGGCTCTTTAGTTAGATCATCTTCCATATGTACCTGTTTTTGTGAAAATCACAGATTCGGAAGGTGGGAAAAATGCACGTTTCAACGAGCACAGAAGAGCACATTACGATGAGTTTCGGAAGGTGAAGGAACTGAGATCATCAGGGTCTTTCTATGAGGAAGAAGAGGAAGAGAATGATGGTGCAAAAGGAAGTAAAACAGAGGCAACAACCTCACGACACACCAAAGGGGTTATCAGAGATTTAGATGTAGCCGGGAAGTCATCTGCATCCTCCACTTGATATGGATCTCTCTTCAATAAAAAAAAAATGTGTACTCTTCTCCATGTTTTACAGAGCTACACAACTCTCTCTACAAATTCATTTGCATTTACACTATCTTAATTAAACCATCAATTTTCTGAAATTTGTCTTTACTTTCTGTTATTTTTTAATTAATTAAAAAAAAGTTGTGGTTCAAATTTCACGACTGAAGGTTATATAAAGGCATGAAGTCTGAAGAAATGGATAAAGAGAAAACTAATGAAATGGAGAAGCTATCTTCTCAAATCTGCAACGAAATCTCCTCCGTCTTTTCTAGCCCTACATATCCATATCCACCACCGTTAGATATCCTCGTGACGGAGCTAGCCGGAATCTTCCATCGTAGCTCTCGCGTCTTCCTATACGGCGTAGGCCGCGAAGGTCTAATGCTCAAAGGCTTCGCGATGCGTCTCTTCCACCTTGGTCTCTCCTCTCACCTAGTCTTCGACGTGAATACACCTCCGATTACTTGTTCCGATCTCCTCATCGCCTCAGCCGGTCCTGGAGGATTCTCAACAGTCGATGCAATTTGCTCCGTCGCTAAATCAGCTGGCGCTAAGGTTCTCTTCCTCACTGCGCAGCCGGAGACTGAGTCCTGTGTGAAACACGCAACGACTGTGTGCTACGTGCCTGCACAGACCATGGCGAGTGATGTGACGGAGAAGAAGGAAGAGAGACGGTTGTTGCCGATGGGGAGTGTATACGAAGGAGCGTTGTTCGTCTTGTTCGAGATGGTTGTTTATAAATTGGGTGAAGCTTTGGGTGAGTCCCCTGAAACTGTACGTTCTCGTCACACTAATCTCGAGTAGCACGTTGTGTTGTTTTGGCTTTCCGATAGAGAAATGCCTGTTGTTCAATGTTGGGGTCTTGTGATCATTTCCCTTGTTCATCTACGAGTTTCAACGATTAAGATTTGTATGAAATGAACCAAAGTATAGCGTTTTCTGCCCACATTTATCATATAGGAGAAATCTGCAAAATACATACAAAAAATACAATGGCCGAGATACCTCCTAACAAACACTTGTGCCAACAATAATTCAGCAAGGCTGTCTCGGACTTAGGTTGAGCTTAGCCTTTCTTCACATCCTGCCTGCTTAGTCTTTCCTTTGGGTTGGCTGAGTGTTGAATGTTGTTGTTGGCCTATGATTCGAATACCTTCATCTCAGTACTTGTCATCCTCTTCATCATCTTATATCATATCAATCTGAGCTCTTCTTCTGCCATATTCCAAGTGGTATGTGATTTTTGCCTTGCAGTTATTTCATTGGACAAGTAGGATTGTTAATGTCTTGGTGGGTGGTCTTTGTTTGGATGAGTGAGTCATTTATATGTTTATTGAGAAGTCTAAATCACATATTTATTTTTATTTATCAGAGAAAAATTTCAAGAGCTTTCGTCTTTATTCAACTTGCTAGTTACTCTCAAAGTTTACTGTTCTTCTTTTGTGTCTTACACTGAAAGGAGGACTTAGAAATTAAGCTAAGCAGGTATATGAAGAGCTGCTCTGATCTTGTGAATTGTGCAAGCTATGAGGTTGTTAACAGTCTCAACAGATTCAAAGTTGAGTTTTGAAGTGGGTAGGCTGTTCACTAAGATCTGAAATCCTACCGTCAGGAGACATCCATTAGTATCGATTTGATCAGGCAATATGGAGAAGCCCGATGGAAGAAGAGCTACATTACTTGAATCTTCACCTCTCATTACAGCATTCATAGAAGGGACATCAACAGGCGCGTAAACCACCATTGCACCAGAAATGTCATTCCAAGTCTCTTGCAAGATGAGTATACTGCTCTCTCTCATAGTGGGGTGAAGAAGAGAGACGCATCTTCCTTCACTTTGCCCTTTTGGGATGAGAAGCATGTTTTCCATTGAAGCACCATTAGACAAAATATCCCATTGGTTTCTTCTTTTACCATCACAAAAAAACTCAAACAGTCTCTGCTGAGTTAAAGGTAACCACAAAGTCGTTGCAGCACTCAGGACAACACCACATGGTTGTAGGCTCTTCCGAGTGAGTATCCTTGCGTCCTGGTCTATGTTCTCAGGAAGAAGCTTCTCCCATTTGTGAATAGACGAAGCAGTAATGCCTGAGTTAAATTCAAGCTTCATACGCTGCGCAAGCTTTAGCATACTCTTGGTACCAGCAAGTGACAAACCTATCACCAAACATCAAAAATTTACATAATCGTTTTTTTTCTTCTTTCAAATCTACATACATGTAGTTCAAGACTCAAAAAGTAGAGAGAGAGACCTGTTAGATCTTGAGAAGACAAAAGGCTGTTGTAGCTTTCGCATTGTCTCTGCAGAGTCGCAAGCCATTTGGTAGCACCTAACCTAACCGAATAATTGAGAAATGGTTGGTAAAGTGAGTGGACGTTATTACTCGCTTCATACTCTGAATGTTCTATCCATGTCACCTGTTAAATTTAACATGTGTTATTGGATTAATAATTTTAGAATTCTAGTTGAAATCATGTGTTACTTAAACTTGTTTAATGATTAGTAAACAAATAAATAGATCCAATGTTAATTGTTTAGTGATTCATTATTGGATTTCAAAATCCACGTTATAATTTCACGAATTTGGATTTTGAAAGAATGTGTAAGAAGTTACCTTTGAGAAACCATTGCCTATGTCTTGTATTATACAACCTGAGGGAAGCCTCTTGAAGCTCACATCTTCTGTGTTTCTATCATAATAAACATCAACCACCGCCCATAAACCATCGCCATGTTGCTTACAATATCTAAGAAACTTCACTTGTTTGATTGGAACTAATGGAGACATTACTTGGAACTCTGCTTGCATCTGTCTCAACAAAAGAATCATGAATCACCAATGTAACCAAATATAAACTCTATGGTTCTTAAGGAACATACCATTTGTAGAGAGCTGTCTCTAGATCCATCACTACCGTTTGATATCACTTCAACGGTTGATGCAACAGCCACAATACACTCAAACATTTCCGCCCATCGATTCTGCGAACAAGAGATGTTTATTAGCTCATATTATCCATGGAAATGTTGGTTATTAGAGAACATCAACTTAATTTTCGTACCGTGTCCATAAGAGTCTCGACTAGAGACAAGCTATTGATGCTAACTAAACCAGTTTCTCTTGAACCCTCAGCTACAAAACCAGGATTGTCCAACTCTGCTAACTTAATCAACTCATCCATAGCCTCCTTGGCAATATCCATAAACTTTGAGCTTGAGCTCTCACACATCAAAGAACCATCTATGAAACCATGTCCTCCACCATTTGAAGGCTGCTTGAGTGAAATAGACCCGCCAATGTATCTGTTTGCTAAACCACAAAGACTATGAAGCTCTTCCTTAAGCTTAGTGTTCTCACTTCTAAGTTGCTGCTGCTGCTCATATGAAACCCCACCTTGTATTACTGCTCCACCACAATTATTGCATATAGGACTTCTTCTCATTGCATCTTTAAGGAAACTGTTTTCGGCCCGCAGTTTTTCATTCTCTTGTCTGAGAATCACATTCTCATGCCGCTCTAGTCGCGTCTGGTTACATAAAAACCACAACTTTTCTAACTTAAAAATCACAACTTTTGACAACAACAAAAAAAATCACAACTTATTTTTTCCACTAGTCAATGAACATAGATGTTCGTTTTCAAATATGCATTTGATATCTATATATTGCATCTAGATGCAATTTCGTTCGTTTCTGAATTTGTAAAAATATCCAGTTACATTTTTTCAAAAACAGCAATATTAATTTTTACGCCAAAAACCCGGAAACATATTTTTCCGAGAAAAAATGGAAAAGTGTTCCGCCGCCAAAAACGAGGAAACATTTATTTCCGCCGAAAACACAAAAATGAATTTTTTCGTAAAAAACACGGACACCTAGCAAAAACATGGAATCACATTTTCCCGACGAAAACGCGGAACCACGTTTTTTGGAGAAAAAAATATATCCGACAAAAAGAGCGGAAACATGTTTTTTGCCAAAAATGCGAAAATGTTTTTTTTGTCAAAAACGCGGAAACGAGTTTTCCGTTAAAAACCGTGAAAAATATTTTCCTGCCAAAAAATGCGGACACGCATTTTCATACAAAAGATGCTGAAACGGATTTTCCCGCCAATAGCGCGAAAACTGGTTTGCCCGCCAACAATGTAGAAGATGGTTTTCTTGCAAAAAAATAGGAAATAGTGTTTCCCCATTTTTGGCAGAAAATAGTGTTTTCTTGTTTTTGGCGGAAAATTGTGTTTCCGTGTTTTTGGCGGAAAATCCCGTTTATGCGTTTTTGGAGAAAAAACTCATTTTCATGTGTTTGGCGGAAAAAGCCTTTCCTCGTTTTGGCGGAAAAATGTATGTTCTCCTTATTTATTTTATTTTTTTTACATTTTAGATGTTGAGATGCTGAATCCAAATTCTATTTTTTCAGCATCTCAAATATCTAGATACTTTGGTCATCAACAAATTAATATCCAGATTTTGTTTATATATATACCAATTCTAAATAAACTAAACGAACAACATATGGATATTTGCATCTAGATAAAACATCCAGATGCAGAAATGATCAGGGCATAATCTATGTTACATAGATTAGTAAATAGTAACTACCTTCATTTGGGTTCTTCTGTTTTGAAACCAAAACTTGATTTGCTTACTCTCCAAAGCAAGTTTGCTTCCAAGTTTAAGCCTTTGTTTCTCATTAGGATGAGGACACTCTTTGAAGAAACTACACCAAGAAATAGCAAAAGATATATGTAACTGATAACATTTGGTGAATATTGGAAAAGTTAGAATCTACTTACGATTCAAGCTCGTGAATCTGGTAAGAAGTGTGCCTATGGTACTTTGTCTTTTTCTTCTTCTTTGGAGGTTGTTCTTGTGTAGTATCATCACCAGACATTGCATCAAAGCTATCACTTTCTGATTTACTCTCAGACTCATCATCTCTAGTTGGATGTACATTTCCTCTAGACATATCAATATCAAGATCACCATTCATGTTTTTTTTCTGCAACAAGATCATCCTTTGTTATATCATATGACTTGTCACTTTTTTTTCAAATCTCTGTTTTTGTTTCTCTCTCTCTCAAAAATTTCATTCCAACTGTCCTAAAAAGTCAGGTTATATAATACATTTGACTTATTAATTTTTCAATGAATATTTTAGAAAGGGAAAAAAAAAACGAAACCCCCCTAATTTTACTTGGACCAAAAAACGAAAAAGCTTCGATTTTGACCAATTCGGTTTCTTCATTTGTCCTTATCCCTCAAGATTTTGACAAAGTTAGAAAGAAAGTTGAAAACGGAAACGGCAACTTTTTCAGAAAGCCTTGAGCTAAAAAAGCCTAAAGGACCTAGTTTGACTATGCATCAATTTATAATATTCTTTAACAAATGTAAGACATAGATCAAAACTTTGTGTTTAAAATTAAAATTAATATGAAAGAGTAACACCATACCACAAATTAATAGACTAAAGAGAGGAGCGCGTGGCCCGAGTTCGTAATGTCCGCCGAGCGGTTTTTTAGCGGATAATATATTAATTATCTTTCAAACTAATCACATTTTCTAATTTCTTCTATTCAAGAGCTATGCTTTCTCTTCCTCCCTTTCCAACGTTAAAACATGCTATAGATTCATAAGTCCATGAGTCTCCTCGTCTATAGTAGTATAGAAATTTAACTATTAAATCGGTTTGTTGTTATCCAAATATTAAAATAAAATAAAATATACTATAAATTATGAAGGGTTTGAATAAAAACCCGATATTTAAGAGATTCTAAGAAGCTAACACTAATGATATCAAATTTGAATAGTTGGTTTTTAGACTTAAGCAATTTTAAGTACTTGCGAATATTTTTTTGGGTTCTTATTTATGTAGCAACACATAATCAAAAATAGAAAAAACAAATTTATTAGCAATGTTCAACTATAAAATCAAAATTTTGAGTCATCTTTTTTTCTTTCTTTCTTTGAGAACATTTGTGATCCAACTCATAAATTTTAAAATCAATAAAATAATATTTCTGAACTTCAACCTACAACTTCGATTTAACCTAAACCTAGATAAGATTCTGATTCAATAGAGAGAGAATTTAGCAAAAGTTTATGGTTAATTTCTTAGGGGAAAAAGAAATGTTTCATTATCAAAATCTTTAGGTTTTATAAGTCTAGATCAGTAAATTTATTAGACATCAATTGTAATATCCAAATCAGATCAAATTTATGTATTTGATGTTATTCGAAATCCTAGTTCACAAGGGTTAACCCAAAAGCATGTGGGTTAACCGACAAAGGAATGGGTAAAAATGATTAGTCAACTTTTGAATTTTGACTTTTTCTGCTCGGTATCGACCAATTTGGCCAGTATAGGTCCTCAGTACGGCCTGCGTGTCTTCTGTATCGATTCATCTGCACGGTACGTGCTGCACAATATCACCATACCGGGCTGAGTGTATCGGCTGTCGTTGCTCCGGTCTTCTCGTCCGCTTCGTTGTATTGGCTTCTTCTAACCGGTACATACTGGCCGTATAGGTGTACCAGCCTGTCTTGGCCGATGTGGTTCCTAACTTCTCCCTTTTTGGATCCTTTGATCTTTTCTCATGGCTTTGATTGTCAATTCAGCTCCGCACACCTAGATCACCTGAAATATGCTAATATATGCAAGATGCAGCCTATCTGAACCTAGATGCAGGCTAAACAACTCAAAATACAATGGAAATTGATGTCAAAAATCCTCAAAAAGCAAAGATATCACCATATTGTAACGAAAACACCGATTCAGTCTAGATGAAGAATGGAAGAAAAATATGTTGGTTTGATTGTCATCGACGGTTTTTGCCCCCAACTCATCCATATCGTCGATCTACTACGTTATTCACAAAGAAGAGATGTGGTGCAAGTCCACCACCTGAATTAGATGACACAAATCTATTAACTCATATGAGAGATTTTGGTGTTGAAAGTACGAATGATGCTAATATTGGTGGGAATGGACACGTCAATGTTTAGTTTGTAGGACAACATCATAATTGGCACAAGAAAAGCATATTATGGGATTTGCCTTATCGGAACAACCATTTGTTGAGACATAACCTAGATGTCATGCACATTGAGAAGAACTTATTTGACAACATTATGAACACCGTGCTAAATGTCGAAGGGAAGACCAAAGAAAATTCGAAGTCTAGATTAGACTTGCTGGACATTTGTTCTTGTCCTCAGCTTCACATCACAAATGATGGAATTTTTCCAATTCCTGTATTTAGGTTACCTAATAATGCAAAGGATGAGTTCTTTGACTGGATTATTCATAGGGTCAAATTCCCCGATGGATACGCATTTAATCTGAGGAATTGTGTTGATATAGAAGAAGGCAAGTTCACTGGAATGAGGAGCCACGATTGTCATGTAGTGATGCAACACCTTCTCCCAATTGCATTTGAGCATATCCTTCCGAAAGATGTCCACGAAGCCATTGCATGTATTATTTAAGTCATTTGTGTATACGTTGCTTATATGTTTTAATTTTGTATTACTTATATACTTTTCTGCATCTACAGCGGTTGGGGCATTTTTCGTGACATTAGCAGAAGGACACTTACCGCGGATGGTATTTCCACTTTACAGAGGAATATATCAATGATCATTTGCGATTTGGAGAAGATTTTCCCTCTGTCATTCTTTGACATTATGGAACATCTAACGATTCACCTTCCTTGTGAAGCATCCCTAGGTGGATCGGTTCAATATCGGTGGGTGTATCCCTTTAAGAGGTACATATTCCACTTGAAGAAGAAGGTCAAAAATCTTAGTAAAGTCGACGGTTCTATTGTGGCACAGAGAATCAACGAAGAAGCCGCACATTTTGCAGAATATTAGTTTCCAAAAGATGTGGCAACAAAAAGCCGTAGAACAACTCGACATGACGACGGTGGACAACATCCTACGTATCTTGCTTATGTTTCTAGTGTGTTCCAAAAAATTGGACGACTTAATGGAAAAGGTAAGACTCGCCAACTTACCGAGGAGGAGTCGAAATATATACATACATATATCTTTGGTAATTGTGAAGATATGCTGGAGTATAAAAAGTAAACATGAATACATTTCACTTTTGGATCTTTTTTTTTGTTAGTATTTTTTATATAACTTAGGTATCTTAAAACCTTGTAGGATATACATGAAAATGGTTCTTGGTTACTTC
>OVAV01002317.1:0-11413 GCA_900406375.1 Iberis amara
ACATCAACGATATATGAATTTTTCCAAAACAAAGCTAAACCTCCACTTAAACAGATAGGATAAACAATATGAGCATGATCATATCCTAAACTCCCTTGGATATTTAAAACATAATTTCTTTTGTTTTTTGTTTCCATGAGAAATAAAAAATCTGGAAAAGTGTCTCTCCGCATTTCCCTCAATCTACCAGTCGTATCGATACTCCCCAAACCTTGACAANGTGATTCACGCGCGGAACCCCCACTTTTCTTGAGCTAAGGTGAACTCTGGCATATATTTCCTTATAACTAAAGTTAAAACTATAAGATGGTCTCCACCTTTTAGTAATGTCNTTCTGTCCGCATTTCCCTCAGTCTACCAGTCGTATCGATACTCCCCAAACCTTGACAATTCCAACTCATTATACTCATATGTGATTCACGCGCGGAACCCCCACTTTTCTTGAGCTAAGGTGAACTCTGGCATATATTTCCTTATAACTAAAGTTAAAACTATAAGATGGTCTCCACCTTTTAGTAATGTCTTTTCCCAATACTTGACATTAGCTTGTATTTCCACAATACTTAAATATAGCCTAAAAATGATAACCAAAATTGGTTTGTTTTGCCAGAACAAAAGCGAGAACACCACCTTAATTGGTGGTACCAAATATCTACAGAAAATGAAAAGTAAAGAAGAAGACGCTGTAGCAAATTTTATTACCCAAAGGAAACCATGTGCTACACAATTAGGCATAAAAATTAACGTATTAGCACAAAAAAACCATACCGAAAAACAACATCTAAGCATTGCTTAAAACTGGGTTCCTATCTAACCAAGGAAACCATCCAACCATCAAAATAATAAGGTTCGTGCCTTAAGACTACAACCAAATCCTCTTCTGATGCCATAGTGAATTGGAACCGACCAAAACATAAATCAGTTCCTCTGACTTAATCATCTAATTTCCAGATCTTTGGAAGAAGCACCAAAAAAGAGTTCATACTCTGTTTAGCTGGATTCAGGAGCCTGCTAATTAAAGTTAGTTTAAAACGCTTGAGATTTGATTCCATACCTGCGGCCATAATTTTCATAGTTGTTATTTGTAGAACATGTCCTTTTTCTTTTTTCAAACCCAATTGAGCCATTGTGATGAACTAAGTGACTATATGAGAAGAGAGAAACCCAGATCAATCACTTGGTTCATTTCTTTAATCCCTCTCTATCTTTCTCGTCTCTTGTAGAGACACAAACATGAAGGATGATAATGTGCCTTAGAACTGATAATAGTTTGATATATTGTAATAATAGGTTTGAGTCACTTTATAGTGAATCCAAGATTAAAAGGCATAGAGTATGCACCTACACTTCGTAACAGAATGGAGTTTCAGAGAGAATGAGCAGAAATATTATGAACAAACTAAGGTGTATGTTAGCAGAAATTGGTATGGAGGAAAAGTTTTGAGCAAAAGCTACATCATCAATCGTCTACTTAAACAACATATCACCCAGCTCAGCCATTGGGTTTGGTACTGGAAGAATTATGGCCAGGAATTAAGCCTAACATAAGTCATCTAAGAAGTTTTGGTTGTGCATCATTTGTTCATATAGTTCAATCTACGATAAGTCCTAGAGTAGTGAAGGGGTATTTAGTTGCTTATCCTCAAGGCACAGAAAGTTTTAGAGTTTGGGTTCTAAAATAGAAGTAATGTGTTATCAGCATAAACTTGATTTTCCACGAAAAAATGTCTACAAAGATAAATCAGAGTTGGCAATAGATTCAGAAAGTTCATAGTAGAAAGTCATAATGAAAACATGAAAAGAAAGGTTACTTTTGATTTAGTTCTATTAAAAGGACCAATGACTACTACTTTAGAAAAAAAAAAAAATTCAAGTGGAGTTCATCAAGATACAGAAAGAGATACTTTAAATTCAGGTGGAGTTTCTTGAGGCTCAACAAGAACTCATAATGATAAAAAAGTGTCAGATTCAGAGACACAGCAGTTTGAGGTTACAGAGCCTACACAAGGAGACCTATATACCTATCTGTTGGCTAGAGCTAGAGTAAGAAGAGAAAGAAAACCCCCTTCAAAATATGATGTGGTTGCTTATGCTTTATCATTAGCACCACTACAAGAAAAAGTCGCATTGATAGCACACAATTTACGCTATAATAAGCGTTTGATAGTGTTTCTATAAATGCTATGTATGCCATAGCTATCTTAGATGACACACTTATAATAGCTTTAAAAGTAACAGCTATTGTATATGCACAGTACAATAACGTTTCTAAATACTGCTATGTTCTATATCTTATTATTAATAGTGTTATTATTGTGGTGCTATTGTAGGTGTGTTTTTACGATAGCGTTATTGGTTTACGTTATAATATATCATCGTCAACAATAGCGTTTATGTGGGGTGCTATGATATACCCTTATTTACAATCTATTTTTTGTGCTATGGTATTTCCTCTTTTACGATTGCACTTATACAGTAATACTATAATATATTAGAATATATAATAACATATATTTTTCTTTGCTATCACATCCACTTGTGTTATAGCATTTATGTCGTGCTATATAATTATTTAAAAATCAGTGTATAACCGCTAGTGTCTATATTTATTGATGTTGTTTTATGAAATATAATTATTTTATATGACTCATCTTTTCTGTTATTGTTATTGTCCATATTTTATTCTTGATTTCATAATACAAAATACAATAAACCCGAGCTTCCATTAACATAAGCCAAAACATCCACACATCCATCAACATTATTCAAGTACTTCAAGTCTTAAGCTTAAGATTACCAATATATTCACTAAACCAAACACTAAACAAGTTTCAAGGATAGTACTATACCATAATCAGGCCACAACTTTGTCTTTAGGCCAAGCAACAGGAGATCCTAGTGCCTCTACCAAAACCACTATCTCATCATCTGGCCTCTAAACTACTGCATTGTTCTCCTTAACCGCATCAATCCACACCCTTAATCCATTAGGATCTAGTGGAACAAAGTGAACATTTATGTTTGGATCATAAATTATCCAACGTCCTTCAACAACAACCTTCTCTCCCTTGATGTCAACGATCTTGCACTTCTGATTTTCCTTCCAAGCATCTGCATCATTGCACTTCTGGGTACTTGTCATTCATCTGATCCAATATGACAAAATCAATTGGGTGACGAAGCATTCCATATATGTTTTTGTTATTAAAGTGCCATCTAATATTCTCTGTATCTCTTCACACCTAAACATTTTTTTTAGCCTTGGGATAATGGGAAAATACCTCAACACTTTTTGTGGCACTGTCTTCTTAACCTCACTAGTATGCTTAGGGACATTAAAGTAGGGTTAAGTAATCCAACCCAACCCAAACCAGAAAAATCAACCCACAAATAACCCAAACAAAAAAAACCCAACTATTTTAGTTAAAATGGTTAAAGCAAAACCCAACCCTATGGGGTATGGGTTTAACCATAAGTACCCAATCTTTTTTTTTTAATACACTATATACTCATGAATTTATTTCCATAATCTTTAAATTAAATATAGTATCATATTTTTTCTTAATTTGATAATTATTAGATAATTCATATTCAAATATTCAAATTGTTGTTAGAATTAAATATCATAATTTGAAGCTAAAATTAAAAATAGTTTCACATTTATCAAAAATTGTATTAATAGAAGTAATAAAATTTTATATCATGCAATTCGCGCAAAAAACCGCAAAGTCATGTTTTTCCGCCAAAATCGAAAACCATGTTTTCCCGCCAAAATCGCAAAATCACGTTTTCCCACTAAAACGTGAAAAATTACATTTTCTGGCCAAAACCATAACATTACATTTTCTCTCCAAAAACGCAACATCACGCTTTCGAGCCAAAACCGCAAAATCATGTTTTCACGCCAAAATCGCAAAATCAAGTTTTCTCGCCAAAATCGCAAAATCAAGTTTTTCGCCAAAACCACATTTTCCCACCAAAATTGCAAAATCACATTTTCCCACCAAAAACGCAAAATCATTTTTACCCGCCAAAACAAAAAATCAAGTTTTTCGCCAAAACTACGGAAAACTTTTTTCCAAGCCAAAATTGAATAATCACGTTTTCCCGCCAAAACCACAAAATCATGTTTTCCCGCCAAAAATGCAAAATCACGATTTTGGCGAGAAAACGTGATTTTGCTATTTTTGGCGGAAAAACTGGTTTTCGCGGTTTTGGCAAAAAATTTGATTTTTTGAAAACTCGTATTCCCACCAAAAACGCGGAAACGTATTTTTCCGTTAAAAACGAGGAAACATATTTTCTCGCCAAAAACGCGGAAGCATGTTTTTCCGCCAAAAATGCGGAAACACGTTTTATCTCCAAAAAAATGGAAACTCGTTTTCTCGCCAAAAGACGCAGAAACTCGTTTTCTCGCCAAATACGCGGAAAAATGTTTTCCCAACAAAAACGCGGAAACTCGTTGTCATACCAAAAATACAGGAACTTGTTTTCTCCACAAAAAATGCGGAAACTTGTTTTCCCGTAAAATAGGTGAAATTCATTTATGGTGGCAAACCATGTTTATGTATTTTTTGCGGTAAAATGCGAATACGCATTTTTGGCGAAAAAACGTGTCTTTGCATTTTGACGGTAAAATACATTTCTTTTGACGGAAAAAATCAGTTTGCGCATTTTGCAACAAAATGTGTTTTCACTTTTTTGGCAATTTTATGGCATGGCGAAAAAATTTATTTCCGTATTTTTGGCGGGAAAATATTGTTTCCACGTTTAGAAAATTTTTTTTGTAAAGGGAAGATTCATTCGAAAAAAAAGAAAAGAGACAAGCCCATGGGCTACCCAAAACCCTATTGGGTTTATCTATATAGGTTTGAGTACTAATTAAACTCACCCGTAAAAAACCCATGTATCTATTGAGGGATAAAAGTCAGACAAACCAATGGATTTCAACCACTTTTAGAATCCCTAAACTGTATGCTGATTAATCTTCCATCTAGAAGCCTTCCATTTTGAATAGTTGTCAAGCTTCTTGTATTTATTTATGAATAAACAATAGTCATATATGCATGCATGAATATTCTGATATCCCATGTCAAAAGTTTTGAGAAACTTCTTCACATCATAAAGTGATGTGTGAAGGACATTATCTTCCGGTAACATATCAGGCAATGTATTTAGCAAGTCATTGAAGCTCTTATAAGACCATCCATTACTATGGTTTGCGCAACTTGAATACAAAGGTGTTTTAGCATCCACTAACTTTGCTAGGAACTCGTCTTCTTTCTTGTCTTTTGTCTTTGCCGTCTCACCTTTGTCATTGTTATTAGCTAATTCTTCATCAAACTTTATAACTGCTTTATACAACCCAATAATTTCATCATTATAGTTGTTGTCTTTTCTTACCACTTCAGCCTCAGTCTCTATTTCTCCATGATACTACCAATATTTTTGCAATTTTTAACTTCCATCCATTCCCCTAGTTACAAGATGAGCTACAACCTCACTGCTTAAGTGGTGATCTGCATTGCGACAGTCGATGCAGGCGCAGACTATGACATCTATGTCACCGAAGGATGCAACAACACAGTTGAAAAACTTCCAAGCACCTCTGTCATATGCAGGATCAGCACTATATGGGGGGGGGGGGGGGGAANACAACTAAGTCTTATCTTAAACCAATAATGTTCATATATATGGAGATGGACCCATGTCTTCTCCACCATTATTTGACCTTTGAATCCAATGGAGTAGCCCACAGAGATTGCAGACAACAATACTTGCAAAACAATGACAAAATCAATAATCATAAGAAATTGATAACAAAATCTAGAAAACTAAAATCGTGTAAAAAAAAAAATACAATTTCACATACCAGCCGATTGAATGTGTTGGAGATTTCCAGAGGTGGAGAGATTAATGGTGGTAATTCAAGAAGCTGCAATTTGAATTTTCTCGAAGAAGAAATGAAGTAAAATATTCCCGATTAAAAATCTCCTCACCAAAGTTGATGAAGAAAAATAACTAATCGATTAGCTTTCTATCCACCTCTATAGATTTCTTTGTAGCTTTGTCGAATTCCCGACTCCAGCTCCGTCGATTTCCACCTCCAACTTCGCTGAAGTTGAAGAAGATTCGGTGTTTCTAGGAGTCGAAGAAAATAAAAAATAGCAGAAGATAAGATGACACTGTTTAGGAATAATATAATAAATTAGTGAAGGAAACATGGTTTTTAGTGAAAATTTCACTAAGTAAGCACAAAATAAGAGGAAAACGACAAAACATTTAGTAAGTTTTCGTGGTTTAGTTACCGCCTGATAAAATATGCTATCAGTGAGACTTTCTCTTGTAGTGACAAGATATAGAAGTGGATGAGCCAAGTTTATATGCAGAAACTATATGGAGCGAGAAAAAGAATGAATGAAAGATAGCGTATGTGGAAGAAATGGATTCATTGAACATAAAAAGTACATGGCAGATTGTTAAAAGACTAGAGAAGAAGAAGGTAATTGGGTACAAGTAGGTGTTTAAGAAGAAGCCAAGAATACCCGAAATAGAACAACCAAAGTTTAAAGAAAGTTTAGTGGCGAAGGGTTTTCTTTAATGGAGGGAATTGATTATACAGAGGTATTTGCCCATGTGGTGAAATATGTATCCATATGGATATTGCTTTCACTAGTAGCCAATCAAGATTTGGATCTTAAGCAATTGGATGTCAAAATACACTTCTTAAATGGTACTTTGGACAAAGAAATCTACATGAATGAAACAACTAGAAGGTTTTAGGGTGAAAGGGAAGGATAAGATTTTATTTACCTAAAAGATCACTCTATAGGTTAAAGCAATCACCTAGGCAATGGAATAAAAGTTTTGATTGTTTCATGAAAGATCATATGTTCAAGCAAAGTCCATATGATCCCTGTGTGTACATTAAAGGTTCAGATGATTATAAAGCGGTTTATTTACTAATATATAGATGATATGTTAGTTGCTTCAAAGGATTCAGTTGGGATTCAGATTTTGAAGTTCAGTTTGATGAAGGAATTTGAGATGAAAGACCTAAGAGCAACTAAAAGCATACTGGAAATGGATATTACTAGAGACAGAAAAGAATGGGACTCTAAAACTTTCACAAGGAAAGTACTTAGAGAAGGTCTAAAGGATTTCAATATGTTTGACTGCAAACTTGTGGTAACACCAGTTGGTCCACAATTCAAACTAAGGAATTTAAGTGAGTCAAAACTAGAGGTGGAGTCAAATCTTATGCCAGAGGTTCCATACGCAAGCACAGTGGAAAGCCTTATGTATGCCATGGTTAGTTCACAACCTGATCTAACATACTTAGTTGTTGTGGTTAGCCGATTTATGAGTAAATCGGGTCGTGACCATTGGCAAACAATTAAGTAAGTTTTAATCTTAAACGTACAATCAATCATTGTCTGAAATTTACAAGAGATTCAGAGTTCAAGGTTAAAGAGTTTTGTGATTCGAATTTCGCTACGGATTTAGATAAGAAAATGTCATTTACTAGCTATATTTTCAAGGTAAGAGGCAACAATGTCAGCTGAAGATCTGGTCTCCAACAAGTGGTTGCACTCTCAACCACATAGGTGCAATAAATGGCTTTAGGGGAATATGTTAAGGAAGTTGTATGGTTGAAGAGCATGGTTGAAAATTTAGGGTTAAAAAAAGATAAAATCAAAGTTCATTACGATTCACAGAGTGTAATCTAGCTAGCAAAAAATGGTGGATTTCATTAAAGAACCAAACACATAGCAGTAAAGTGGAATTTCATCAGAGACGATATCACATAAGGTATAATCGAAGTTTTCAAGATTCATACAAGTTTAAATCCAGTCGATCTTCTAAATAAGAACTTACCCATAAGAGCCTTTGACAAAGGCCTACTAACCTTGAAGGTGGTAGAGTGAAAAGGGCTCGGCTCAGTCTACTTGGTGTACTGTTCATATTCTTCACCTCGCAGATAGAAAAGAGCAGAAACATGGGTTAGTGGTAATCTCAGTTAAAGTATAGAATCATAATAAAATTCATATTTTTCATCAAATTCAGATCCAGAGAGTTAAAAATCGGATTGATAAATAACAGTGACATGCATAAGTATGGAAGGGTATATTACCTATTTGATGTCTTCCATTGTTAGATCTAGGGATCCTTAGTGGTTGTCTCGGTTCATCTTTTGGTTTCAGTTGAAAAAATTGTGAAAGGTGTTCCTCGATACATGCATGCAGAGATTAGAGTCATGTTCAGGGGTTTTGATAAGAGGAATCAAAAGTAGAAGTAAAAAAGTCTCACTTTTACCTGAGATTCTTCGAAGCCATGAAGCTCCAGAAGGGTATGTCCTTGGGTGTACTGCGAAGAAGAGGAGAAAACACACAAATGAAGAGTCATTTTTTTGAATTGGGTTTCAAAAGAGAGGGAAGATGAAGAATATAGAGTTTTATTGTGTGTTGATGTAAATTTTTATGCATGTAAGAACTATAAAAAATTAGTAGCATAGTTGGTAAGTTTAGTGAGTTGAACCTCCCAAACCAAGGTTCAATTCCTTCAAAGTTTTTTTTTCAATTAAAATTATTTAAAAAAAATATTTTGAACCGGGTCAAAATAATTTCTAGGACCGTCAATTGATGGATTCAGATATTGATGCTAGTGAAATCTTGGAAAGTATAGTCTCTCCCCCATATGTACTGCCCCATATGTACTGAAAGAGAATTTGATTACCAAATTTCTTGTGTTATTTAATGTTTTTTAAGTTTCTTGCGTTTCTAGAAATAGCAACAAAACATCAACATGTCCCATTTGAGGATAAAATTAATTTACTATTTCGTATACAACTTAATTAGAAGGTGCCCCTTTTTGCTCGAAATATACCATTATAGTTGTTGTGGCGGTTGTAGAAGAGCCGGCGCGTAATCACTGGGCAAAAGTACTTGACAAAGATCATCTTGACACTCTGAAATGGGACTCACTCGACACGAAATTTTCATCAAATGCAAATTCTCCGAGATTATCACCGTCTCGTACTTGTTGGACACCACCACAATTTCTTTGGATTAAGTGTATATTTGACGTATTTCACCATGATGGACATAGGTTCTTAGGACTAGGATGGATTATTCACAATGATGCGGGTCATATCCTCGAAGGTGGGGTGAGTAAATATTAAGCTCGTTTACCAATTCATTAAGTTGAATTAACTACTTTAATTTGGCCAATGCAATCTGTGTGGCATATGAGTATTGTTGAATCGACCACGCAGTTCTTTACTTGGCTCAATCCTGTTTATCTTTGAGAGTTCCTGAAATGGGGGACATCTTTTAGTGTTCTTCGAATCAGCGAGTTATCTTGATGAGGCGGTTCTGTGATAGGTCTTTGTTTCGACTAGGCTTACTAGTGTAGAAATCTTTCGGTTAACTTTGATTAGCTATTGAGACGAGGAGGTGATTCTTTCGTTAGAAGCATGGTCGACTGTTGGTGACGACGAGGCTGTTTTTTTATGAGACTGTTCTTTGTGATGAAGAAAGTCTTGAGCCGAGTGTTTGTTGATAGATGGAGGCGATGAGGCAATGTTTGTTTGCGAGTTGATTGTTGAATGGACGCGACGAGGCAATCTTTGTTTGCGAGTTGATTGTTGAATGGAGGCGACGAGACATTGTTTGCGAGTTGATTGTTGAATGGAGGTGATGAGGAAATCCTAGAGAATTCCTGGTTGGCTATCCCTGAGTTTCTATGCCTGGTCTTTCTAAACAGTGTTTACGGTGTTTCCTGGAGAGTTCTGGTTCCACTTTCTTCTCTCGAGTTATCTCTGTCCCCTTTCTAAGAGGGGTTGTTGTTCTATTTATAGTAACTGAGATGAGTTATACGGTGATCCTTGATGAACAAGGCCCTTGGATTCGTGCGTCTTCGTTCCGGTTGGTACCCGCTTGGTTATTGCTCTGGTCGTTGGATCTGGGTCCCGATCCATTCTTTCAAAGGTTTGGCAGCTGGCTTCTTGAAGAACCTCTGTATGGGTGCTAACCCAGGCCCAACAGTTAGCTCCCCCAAGTCGGCGATGCGATATCTCTTCGGTGACTAAGGCTAACACCAAGGCCGCAAGGGAATCCTGGTTGAAGTTTCTAGAGAAAGATTTACATGCTTTGAGTCGTGTGTTGGCGAATTGTGTTATGCCACATGGGCTCGGGTTTCAAAGAATTTGTTTTGCTTTATGGAGACTTTTCACCTTTCATGTCAGCCCTTTAAATATTTCTCTCTTCTTATGCCCCTCATTCTTCTCTTCGTGTTCGCACATATAACAACTACTCGCCGTTCTCTCTAAAACCTCTCTCTATATTTTTTGCTTTTTTGTTCTTTTAGGTCATTCCTCCGCCGTAGACCTCCTTCGTGTCGACTTTTTCTGGTGGGGCTATAACACTATATTGTTGGGGTCAAAAACGGTCACGACAAAATTAGTGCTTTATCAAGTCGCCACAATCCCAATAACCGGAACATGTTAACCAAAGTTACAAAACTTCCGGAAATACGTTTCGGAAGAAACGCACAACGGTCGTCGAACAGTTAGGCAACCATCTCTGTACTCTTTTGTCCTTAGTTGAGAAGGTTTTGTCCCACCGCATTTTCCTATCACTAAGGTTTTAACGAGGTAGGATGGTTTTCTTACGGCCAACGTTTGCGGAAAGTTAAAGACCACGACGGATACGTTTCGGGACAACGAAAAGCAAGTCAAGACTTTCCGATAAACGTTTCAGGTTCCGAACGTTGTTTACAAGACATACGAGAACACGTACGCTGAACGCACAATTAGCTCGCCAACTGGCGAGTTAAATCTCACAAGTTCAGCTCGCCAACTGGCGAGCTAAAGCTAACACGTTCAACTCACCAACAGGCGAGCTAAATCTTGCAAGTTCAGCTCACCAACTGGCAAGCTAAATCTCACAAGTTCAGCTCGCCAATCGGTGAGCTAGATCTCACAAATTCAGCTCGCCGATTGGCGCGAAGTCCATATCGCATCGTCACGAATTATACGATAAAAAGTATCATTCTTCGGAACAGTCATAAGAGCATATCTGCGCCAATTAATCATATGAAACGGTAACGGTTAACTTGTTGCGAAGTCCATATCGTATCGTCGTATGAAAGACCGATTCTCCGATTGGAATTGTAAAATCGCCTAGACCGCATAACGGCTCGAGGAGGCCTAAAACGCAATAAACGACCCACTTACGATTCTAGGTGAGAATTCAGCCCAAATACGATGACGGTCACAGCTTGTTGCGCAAGCTGTAAAAAATGGAAGGAATTCAGAAAAAGAATGTTTCCCGAAAAGAAAAGGAAGATTTCCGCAGAAGAATCGGCGAAGAAAAAGGAATGCGGACCAACCCTGAAGCCTATATAAGAGAGA
>OVAV01002318.1:571-11412 GCA_900406375.1 Iberis amara
CAAAATTAAAAGTAAGAAAAATAAAAACAACCTTTCGATTTCTTCTCTCTATTTTTTCAACCAAAAATGACAATTTTCATATGAATGAAGTTGTCTCAATCAGTAAAAATCTCTAATAAAATGAATCGAAAGCCTACTTCTCGCCAATTACAAAAAGGTATGATCCAAAATATCTTTGCTTGTTTAACCTCTAANAGGGCTGGGCATTGTACCTGAAACCCAAAACTAGGGCTGGGCATTTTACCCGAAACCCAAAACCCGAACCAGAATCGAACCGAAAAACTCGAAACCATAACCAAACCGAATGTTCAAATAACCCAATGAGTTTTTTTTATAATTTTTTAGTATGAGTACCCAAACCGAACCAGATCCAAACCGAAATCCGAATGGGTATCCCAAAACCCGAATCTATTTATATATAAAAGTAATTTTTATAGGGTAATTCGAATTTTTGGTTATATTTCGGGTTTTTGGTTTGGGTAATTCGGGTTTTAGTTGGGTTTTGGACCCAAATACTAAATTATCCATGTTACCCAAAATACAAGACAAACAAAAAATCCAAATTATCCAAAAACCAAACAAAAAAATTATTCAGTTTCATATCAGGTTTTGGTAAACCCGAATAGACCCGACCCAAACCCGAGACGAAATCTATTCGGTTCCTATTTGGGTCCTATGTAGTTGGACCAGAAAAACCCGAAACCCAAATTACCAAAACCGAACTTGAACCGAAACCCGAATGCCCATCCCTAATTTAACTTTTATCTTTTTTTTTTTGCTATGAATATGATGTTTCCATTGAAATGGGATCTGGTAACTTTAAGTTTAATCTTTTTTTTTGAGTAGATCTGATATCTTTTTAGTTCAATCCATACTTTGAAAACAAAATATTAACAAACTTCTATCTAGAGTTTCAAAACAATACCTACTCATCATAGGCATTTCGTCCCATATTATAAGCAACGCTTCTTTAACCAATATAGCCATATCCGATCCTGGCTTGACTATACACATTGTAAATTCATCGGGATTTACAGGAATTCAGAATCTTGAATGGATAGTTCGTCCACCTTCCAATAGAAGAGCTGTGATTCCCCTTGAACCTACATTAAGAACAATAGATCATGTACACCTAATAGCGGCAGAAAGCGTTTTTCACATAATTTTTTCCGGTGCGTCTGAACCCATAGACAAAAACACGCCTCTTTTTTTATTCTTAACCGCTGCAATTATCTCATTGTATATCAATTTCTGTTCAGACGTCATCAACTTTATCTATTCGGTGTGCTTTTCTCTCAAATAGTCACGGTCATAGCTAGTTTCATCAACAATAAAACGATTCAAAGTATCTCTACGTTCTTGTGATGGTTGAGGAATAGTTGTGAAGTATTTCAAGGCGGTTCTGTTTCGTAATAGCAATTCATTAATCTCTTGTAGGGCATAATTTTCTTCTCTTTGTCAGTCAATATGAGATTTGTTCAACCAATAAAACAAAATTCCAGTTAGGTAAAAGATTAAAAATTTAAATTCTAGACGATAAATAAAAACTCACTATGATTGTCGAATTCATTCTGTTTCTTAAGCTCAATATCTTCAAACAAATATTGCCACGTTTTTTCCCAAACATCTTTTGATTTTAATTAAGAAGCAGACAAAAGCATCATAGCAAAAATATTTCTAAGGTCGTCAGCAAAACACCAAAAACTCGCAGATATAATATTCTCGATGTATGCATTATCGTCATTAAGAATACCACGTGCTATACATGCTTCTTTATAAGAAGGATATACTATGTCATTGTAGTTCTTTAATTCTTCAAAGCTTCTAGTACCTTTAACTATATTCAAAAGTATTCTCATATAATAAGCTTCTTCTATATTACGGGGAACATAGTTAATCATGCCAATCGCAAATCCTCTTTTCCTTTCTTTGAATACCTTCTGCTTCTTATTATATAAAAATCTCGTTGGTATTTCACCATATGTTAATGTTCTAGCTATAAGATTTACCTTATTCAATTCAAACCATGCTAAGAACATAGATGTTTCCCTAGACTACCTATTTGGAATAGTCTCAAATTCATCATCATCCTTGAAGTAAATAAGTTGTTTCCCTCGAAGATGAAAAGATAGTTTTTCAACTGGTGTGGTGCGGAAATGAATCGAAAACTTCAACAATCTTCATACAGCTTATGAGGCGGAAACATATATGAAATTCGTAATAAAAAATTTAAATACATACACGGGATTCAATATAGAAATTCTTACACAATATGAAAATTTAAATTTCTCATACATGCAGTCAAAGTATTCTTTTATCTCATTACTAGCATGATTTCCATTAGAATTATTACCTTGCTCGACAACAACTGTTACTTTATCGGATCCTTTATTAATGTACTTAAATAAGTATGCGGTATCATCCCAAGTCGGAAATTTACATAACGGATCCATAATTAATAAGATGTGAGCATGCGGTAGGCCTCTTTTTATAACTCAATAGTATACATAGATGTTTAATTCGAAAAAATGAAATTGTCAGCATATGTGAAATGTATATAAAATGATAACATGCATAATTCATAGGCGAACATTTACTTTAGATGTACTCGAAGCTGTTTTGCCAAAGTGTTGATTATCTGTCAAATCTCTCATAATAGAGTCAAGCTTGATCTTGAAGATTCTGCATAAAATGTTGGGTCTATCATCATAATTTAATTTCCTTTTCTGGAGATATCTAGAGATTTTTGAGGCCACCTAGGATTACACGTGAATGTGATGAACAAATGTGGAAAATCAAAATGCGTACATGTAGCCATGGCATCGTAATATTTTTGCTGCATATACCTAGGATCACCAACAAATATAGACGTAAGCAACATTCTTGTTCCTTGTTCACTCATATCAATACACCCTGAATCGAAATGATCTTTAATTGATTGATAATTTTCGGCCATCAGGCTTGATTGGTTGTTTCTAATATAACACAACCTGCTTGCTTCTATCATCGTGAAAGCATCAACCAAAAATTACTGAAATAGTCGTCTTGATTGAAGCAATGTATGACATTCTTTTCATCTTTCTTGGATCCTGAAAGCATAAAACTGTGTCATACTGATTGTTTTAACCTTTTTATTTAATGTCGCCCCAGTATATCCTTTCTCTATGCCAAGTCTAAATCCTTCTTCTCCATAAGGAAAAATAAGTGGATACTGTAAAGCCAAATACGAAACATGAGTTTCGTTTATCCTATGTAAATTTCCTGATTTTTCTTCTAAAATAATGTCACGTCTAGGCATATCTAGAACAAAATCACCTGGAATCAAGACAGCAACTTCTGAAGCTGTGGGCATGCTATAAATTCTTCCATCCTTTCTTGTTCTATCACAAACAATCCTCATATGAACACTTCCTAATTCATCCTCTTTTGACGCGATGAACCTAGCTTTTGCTGATCGGAATATTTTTGCGTAAAGGTTAAATAACATCTTTATAATAGCTTCAATAATTTGATGACAACTTCTCCTTTCTTCGTAGGATCAGTACTTGATCTTTTACTATATAAATAAATCGCGAAAGATTTAAATATTTAACAATTGAACACTTTCAGAATTCGTTTATATTTAAGATAAAAAAATACCTCAAGATTGTAGCTTGATTAACAACCTCGTTAATTGTATCAACAATATACAATTGAGAAAATTTTGGATAATCATTATCCTCTGGCTTTAAGCTACCCATAAGGTGATAGTTTGCTCCATGCAACTGAAACGTTTTTGGTCCATGTCCTCTAGGCATAGGTTTATCAACTTTTCTACCTAGAGAAGTAAAATCAAAAATCATGTTGTAAACACGAACATGCTCACGAAAATGTCTGCTCAATACGTCATCGCTTGTTAGTAGCATTTGCAGAACTTTAGGAGGTGGTTTTAAATGTGGTATCTTAACGGTTCTTTTTGAACAACACATGGCAAAAATAAAATTTGTCTAATTTCTCTTTTTGTTAACACGCTCATCATACCACATAATTGCCCCACAAAATGAACATTCATATGTTGGATCTCCATGGTCTAAATAACATGAAATTCCAAACACAATAATGTTTTATTTTAAGTCACTATTATATTAATAATATAACTTTAACATGAAAATAACACAATAAACTTAAGTAAAATATATACCTTTCTACTTTTTGTTTTCTTTCATTTTTTCTGATTAGAGAAAATTTTTCAAATACCAAAATCATTTGTTTAACTCTTTCATTTCGACCCATGTTTAATATTTCATTTTCATCATCTGAATCATCAGTTAACATATCTTCCTCTGTATCGTAATCTAATACAAACTCACCAAACTTTTGCCATTCTCCTCCTTCTATAATTGATATTATTGAAAAATAGTTATAATAAATTCAAAAAATTCTAGGTTTATATATTAATTTAAAAAATTAAAAATTTAAAGAATTACCTTGAGTTTGAGTTAAGAAGTCATTAATTGTTTGGATAGATGGTCCGGTTATGTCAATGACATCTTGGCTAATGTGATCGATCGAAGCGGTTGCTTCATCTACTTAGCCAAAATTATAAAAATTTAGATACCATCAAAAATTAGTTTTAGATATTTGAAAGTAGTAAAATAAAACCTATGGATTTGGCTTTGGTTAACAATTTTTGTTTCAGATTAGAAACAATTTTCGTTGCATCAACACGAGTAATTTGTGTTGTGTATTGAACGTTGGTTATATTCTCCAATATTCCTTTGTGGACCTTTTGTTTATTATTTGAAACATGATCGATAAATGGGGACTGTTTTCTAACACAATTGTTTCATGAACCAATAGACAAATCTTGAACATTCTCTTGATTGACGTTTTCATCATTCCCTCCGTTTCTGATTAACTTCTTAATCCTTCTCACATCTGTAACCTGAGAGTAACCCCAAAATTTATTAATTTTAGTTTATGACATAAATTACGAATAAATAAAAGAAATTATTCTCTTAGAAAGCTTCGATTTTTCACTCAGATGGATGTCGTTGTTTAAGCAAAAATGGTGATTTAGTTTCTTCGACAGTATATTTATATCATAATAAATATAGTGGTAATTTAATTTTATAATGAAGTTCAAAAATAATAGAGAAAATATCGCTCCATAGTTATGATTGTGTTTAACAGTTTTAGTAATATATTGATATCATTTCTATGGAAGTTATATCCGAACAAATCATATTGAGTAACTGTCAATAAAAAAATATACAGTAAAATTATTTTTTCATGAAATTTCTGAAATCATTTTGGAAAAATACAATAAAATATAAATATAAAATTTTCGTTTTGTTTCATTAAAAATACAAATGGTGGCGGTAATATCAATAAATTTTATGTCAAATTTAACTATAACTAAGATGGCACTAAAACCATATAATTTTATGTTAAATTTCATATTCTTAGAAAATCAAAAATATTAGTATACATACAAAATATAGTATTCGTGAGTGATGTAGTGTTTTACTTTTTGTTATATTACACTTATTTTGGCGAACATATTGTTTATGAAAATTTTAATTTCATAATTTCGTTATGAGTAATTCATAATAACTTTTAGACAATATATGTTAACAAAAACTTGATTCCACTAAAAACCATAAAACCAAAATAAATATTCTTGCAACATAATAAATGATAGATAAAAATCTGAAATGAAAAAATAAGTTTCCATAACACACAAACAATTCAGATTATTCTGCTTTAGGCATAGTATCGTCATTCTTCTTGTCATTAGAACACTTTTCTTTTCCATCTTCTAATTTCTCCATCTTCACATCTAGAAGCACAACACATCTGGTACATTGTTTCTTGCGACTCGATGATTCCTCTCCTTGATCAACAACGTTCCCAACATTTCTTTTAGAGATTGATGTTTGCAAATTGGGAATGGATCCCTCATTTGATCTTTGGCTACTAGTTATCATCAAGCTAGCCTATTAATATTGAAAACAATTTTTAGTTAAATTCGTATATTAAAAATATTTATGCTAATAAGATATTCATCAGAATAAGATCAATATTATTAATAATTGTTCATCGTAAGGCAATGATGGCTGACTTTTAGATACTGAGGAATTTTCATCTTTGATCAATTGATTTGTAGACAAAAGTCGTGATATCTTAAAAGTATCGTAATCACGAATAATAATGCCTAACTCAATGTTTACAACAAAATAAAGGTTTTGCCCACCAAATTCTTGATTGGTTCTGGCAAATTTTCAGGGTCTTATATCTATTATAATTAAAAATATTAATAATAAACAATGTGAACTTATGTAGATTTTAACTTCTTAGTAAAATAAAAAAAAATTACCTCACCAAAATTTCCCTTTAAAAGAGAAATAGCTGAATGGCGGATAATTTCAGCAGCATCCGAATCGAACAATAAGCATTTAAGCTCACTTTTTGATCCATGATATAAACATATAAATTGTACCTTTGATAATGTTTAAAAGTATTATAAATTGGAAATAGAAAACGAATATAAATGTAATAAAAGAAATATATATTTTTATATAAATATAAAATCAATATAGACAATAAAATTAAAATATCACATATTTCAAAACTTACCTTGCGCCAACATTGGTAAGCCATTTATCCCACTCGTTACATTTCCATTCTTTTTTTCTTTTCATGTTGTTACTTTCATCTAAAGCAACCACGTCATATGCATCTTTCTTATTACATGGATTACATGCAATATAATACCAATACCAATCGATATTTATCTTCATAATTATGTAAATTGACTTCACCTTGCAAACCTATAGTTTAGTAACAATATTATTCTATAAATTAAGAGCCAATAATTTATAATTAATAAAATTCGTAATTTATTTAAAACTAATAACCTCGTTAGTCTTTTTAATATCTAGAATAGTCTTTCTCTATAGATCTTCTTCTTTGAAGATGGACATGACATTTTTTTGAGGTTTTGGATTGCATTCCAAGATGGTTAGGGCTACTCCATCTTCTGGCAACCTAACAGACACAAACAAATATAATATATTTATATACAATATCAAATATATTGTATTTATAAAATGCATAATAAAAATATAAAAATCAATAAAATATGTTTTTCATACTTACTCACGAGTGAAATCCAAAACATCATGGTATTTTGGATTAAAATGAGTTTGGAGGCATCAAAAACACTTGATATGCTGTAGATATCTGTATAAAAAATATAATACACATCAATTGTTGATATTAGTAACGAAAAGTCATGAAAATAGAACATTTTTGTTTATAGAATTTANGCAAACAAATTATTAGCATTTTCCCTTCTTGTTTTTAGGCTATATTGTAGATTTCTTCTGCAAGACCTTTCCACAATGTGCATGATAGACGTTCATCACTATTAAAATTTTTTAACAATAAGAAATAAAAAAATTAATCAACAATTAACCAAAACTATTAATTTATAAATAGACAAAATATTACTTTTCATTTCGCATTTCAAAATCGATTTTGCTCTTTGGTTTATCATCCTTGGTGATAGTTTCAATTCGTCCCAAATTAACCACTTAGCCTATTACATCTGCAATTTTTTTTGATGAAATGTTAAATTTATTGATCAAAAATAAGTTGTCTTATTTACAAGAGAAAGAAACCGAGATAAAGAATGGTTTAAAAAAATGCTATAAGAAGATTGAGAAAGATTGAGAAAACCGCCTTTAGGTGTGGAGTGTGCTCATAGGTGCCTCGTTAAAACCCAATACTAGAAAACCCTGTGGGACAAAACTAGCATTGGAAAAAAGAGTACAACCCATGAAGCACAACCTAGAGGCAAAAGATAACATGCTTGAGAGTGGCCGGCTAGTGATGAATGGAGGTCCATCGAGTAGTCAACTGAGACGGTAGGGTATGTGAGTACGTGTGAAGGCTGACCAAACGGTTCCTCATGGTGCGCTGAATGCACATGGTGAGGTCTTCATGTGAGCGAGGAGCATTCCCATGACGACGACTATTCCGCTCGCGCCAAATATGGTAGATGGTTGATTGGAAACACATACGAAGGAGGGTGCGGTCGCACAATGATAGGGATGAATGACTGAGAGAGGAGAGAGTGGTGGTCCAATCCGGAGATAATCGGTGACGAAGTAAGGTGGATGTCAGGTTGGACCATATCGTGAAGGATAGAGGGCACGCGAAGAATAGGTGGTCACGGGTTCCNCCGGTTCCCCACATAAGGGGCAGTGCTGAACCGCTCCCCAAGTACGCATCCGTCATCCGGTTTGTAGCCTGTCAAGAACAGCAAGCCAAGAGATAAAAGCATATCGGGGTATCGATTGTGAGAACCAAATAGTAGATGACCAATGATTTTTAGGGTAAGAGGGACTTAGCTGGTTCCATGTCTGTGCGGAGGAGAATGAGGACTTGAAACTGTTGGGCCCGTGTTTCCACAAGACCTTGTCATTGCCAGCACCAGAGTACGAGATAGGCAGGGTAACAATGCGGTCGCGTAGCTGCCGCAGAGCGAGATCCCTGGGCCGACGGATAAGCCACTCACCATTGTTTACCGCCTCTGCTACACATGCATATCGTGGAATATCTAACTCCCTAATGCCTCGCTCACCTGCAAGATAATACAACGGACCCAAGGTGGTCCAATCTTCAAACCAAAAGGAAGTGCGAGAGCCATTACCGATGGTGAAACGTAGGAATGATGCCCCTAAAACCCGTGATTGTAGTAACTTTCGCCAAATCCACGATCCATTCGCCGATGTCGTAGTATCTCAGAAGGTTGAATCGCGAAGAAGATAATGTTGTATCCATGAAGCCCATAGTGATCGCATGCCCGAGATGAGACGCCAAAGAATTGAAAGTGAGAATACCTTCGAGGTGTCCTCAAAGGAGCGAATACCTAAACCACCAGCATCTTTCGGCCTACACACATCTTTCCAAACTAGCTTCGCCATGTGGTGGTTGGTAGGAGAGCTCGACCACAAGAAATTGCTGCACATGCTGTTTATTTCGCGGAGACAAGCTTTGGGTAGCCGGAACGCCGATTGCCAGAAGTTGACAGTGCTTATGATGACCGATTTGAGTAGCTGCAACCTACCTGCAAAAGAAAGCAACTTAGATGTCCAAGATGACATCCGGGTACGAAGACGATCCAACAGAGGAGCATAGTCAGAGCGCGAAAGCTTTTTTGTCGTGAGGGGTAGCCCGAGATAACGGATGGGGAGCGTATCGTGCTTTAGACCCAAGTGTGTGACTAGGGACAAAATGTCTTGAGGTGGCTGAGCAGGGAGAAAGATCGATGACTTGGCGATGTTGATCTGTAAGCCTAACGCTTTCCCAAAGCTATCCATGACATCCATTATACCATATAGCGAGTCGGGAGTTCCGTCAAAGAAAACAAGAATGTCGTCCGCAAAACACAGGTGAGTGAGTCCAAGATGGTTGCATCTGGGGTGATAACCAAAATGACCGCAAGCCGCCGCTGCATTCAGAAACTTGGACAAAACGTTATTAACAATGACATATAGATAAGGGAGAGAGCACAACCCTGTCGTAACCCGCGAGCACTTGAGAAATACCCAGCGGGCTCCCCGTTCACCGAGACTGAAAACGTCGCCGTGGAAAAGCATAAGGATATCCATTTAATGAATATGGGTGGTAATCGCATTGCCTACAAAACAAAGATAATAAAACCCCAATCAACAGTATCGAAAGCCTTCGCAATATCTAATTTTAAAGTAGATAGAGGGGAGATGGAATCCTTATGATAGTCCTTAACAATCTCTGTGGCAAGCATGACATTTTCCAGGAGTAGACGCCCTTGAATGAATGCACTCTGGTTGGGTTCAATTGCATCGGGAAGAATCACTTTTAGTCGGTTGGCTAGAATCTTGGATATGACCTTGTATAGGATGTTGCAACAAGATATGGGTCGATAGTCCGTGATCGTCTGGGGATCGTCACCTTTTAGAATAAGAGAGATTAATGTCGCGTTAACCCCATGAGGCAAATGTCCGTAGAGGAAGAAAGATTGGACAGCAATAGTAAAATCAGCCCCCACTATCGACCAAGCCGCTTTGAAGAATTTCGATGTATCCGTCGGGACCTGGAGCCTTGTTGTGAGGCATGGCAAAGAGAGCGTCCTTAATCTCCATGGGAGATACCTGTGCACACAAAGATTCAGAATGGTGAGACGGACATTTGTAGCTAATTAAAGAGTCGAGTAGGAGAGGCGGGAGAGGAGTAAGATTCTGTCGGGGTTGGAGAAAATGTTTGAAGTGACCGGCTGCTGCCTCTTTAATGGATGGTAAGTCCGTTACTATAGTTCCAGATGGGAGTCGTAGTTGCTTAATGGTGTTTTTTGAAGCTCTAGATGATGCCACGCGATGGAAAAATCCCGTGTTTTGGTCACCCTCTCAAAGCCATGTGATACGGGATCGCTGTTTGTAGAATAGTTCCTCGGCTCTAGCTAGGTGGTTCCATTCCCGGGAAGCGCTTTGGNGGCCTGAATAGCTGCGGGTGTGGGGTGGTGTAGTGCCTGGTCTTGACACTGGCAAAGATGTGCATATGCAGCTCTAGTTCGATTTGGGAGGTCATCAAATGCTGTGCGGTTTAGTAAGCGAAGGATGGCTTTTAGCGTTTTCAACTTGGTATGAAAGAGACGGAGAGCCATTCGAGAATGGTGAAGCGGCTGAGTTAAAGACCAATGAGTCTCCACTACCTGCAAGAAAGAAGGGTGAGTGGTGAGATAAGTTTTAAATTTAAACGGTTTACGAGTAGGGGAGGTTGGGGTTGTGAGATGAATGACGCCTCTAGCATGGTCC
>OVAV01002319.1:0-11411 GCA_900406375.1 Iberis amara
CATCAATTTGTGTTGGATATACGGATAATAGTCTTTTAGATAAGGGTCCATAACGAACCAAATTTGAAACAGAGGAAAAACATAGCAAAATAGGGATAAAACTCGAAAAACAGAGAAGTCTACCTAAACATAAGAATGAAATCTTAAATAGTCGATGACACTAGAGCTAATCAAAGTGGCTTGTTTGTACGAAGATGGAGAAGCAAGTTCACAAGACCAATTTTAAAAAGATTGTAAAAATCTTCGCAATTCAAAGGAACAAAATTTAAGGAAGGGCCAATATGGTGGTCTAGTAACAACTCCTAATCAATCGTTAGCTTCAAAAGCAAAAATAATTTTGGAACAATGATGAGAAGTCATGCTCTCCATTTTCCGAAGAATCGATAGCAAATCTCCACAAAATTGTGATTTAGAGAAGGTTTTAGGACTATGTAAACATATATGACCTTCTGAGTTCCTAAAGATCCAAGTTGCGCCATACATGTTTAAAGACTTGGACCATTTGGAGGATAGGTTGCATTTTGATTAGTCTTGAAGGACAGAGGACTGCGTTGAGATTCTATCTCTTATGGATTGTTGTTTGAGCTTTGAACCATAACTCAAATTTGTCTTTGATCTTTCTTGGGGCTGAGAAGATTTTACCTTCAAATGAGAGGTTGTTTCTTCTTTTTCATAAAAACCAAGTGATCCAAGGAAAAATCCTGATAACTAAGACATCAAATGATATATTCTTTTTAGTTGCCAGAAGGTAATATATATGAACAAAGATAGAGTCTTCATGTTAGTACTCTTTCTACCCTCTAAGGGTATTTTCCACATCACCAACTTGAGTCCTTGCAATTTGAAGCTCAACAACCCTATCTAGAAACAAGGCTCTTTCTTATATCGTTCTTTTGCTTGAGAAAAATCTTTGCATGAGCCGTTTTTAGCGCATCCAAAGGGGTTGAGGCCTTCCTCAACTCCTAGTCACAGAGTTGGATCATGACCTACAAAAAATAAAGAGATTAAAATTAGTGGAGCCAAAAACTAAATGATGATGAAAATTTAAGACAAAGAAACTTTACGTTCTTCATTCGTTGCGCATACTCGTTGTTGGTGCTAGTCTCCTTCAAATCTTTGAGAATGAATGGCGTACCAGTGGGGGGGGGGGGGGGGGGGGNCAACAAAAATTTTCTGCAGTAATCGGGGATTCATTGATGTGGCAGAAAGAGAAAGCATGTTTGAAGTTAGTCACTGTTGAAAGTTACTACTTGAAGGATTCATGATCGATTTATAGAAAAACCTATTTAATGATTAGGCTCATCCTTGGAACAAAGGAAGATTATGAGTCCCCAAAAGGCATGAGATGAGACACCAGTGAAGATGAAGCAATGCGACTTGACCAAAGTTATCCTCGACCATATGAGATATATTGTGAGTTATGCTTTGTAGAGCCCTCTTTCTTTTCAATTCTTCCACCAAACCATCTATTAGCTCGGACGTGGCCATTTTTGAGCTCTTGCTTTTACGAATAGAAGACATTGAATCACTCAATTGTCTTTTAAGAATACTGGCAGAACTTAGAGTTCGAGATGGGTCTGGGTCAAGTCTGTCGATAGCACCATGGGCAGCTTCTACGTAAACATATATCTTTCCAAGGTTTGATAGCTCGATGTTGAATTTAATCATTTTATGAATCAACAAAGAAGATAAAGAAGAGCCGACTAGGGTTAAAAAAGAGAAGCTTCAACACCCTTATACACAAGCAAAGTATAATTAGTACAGTGAAAGACAACGATTTTAAATAACCAAATTAATTTGGGTACCCTGCTAATTACAAGAAGAGAAATATGACAAACCTCGAAGATCCTAACAGAAATCAACACCAAAGAATTTGAAGAAAAAAACAAGGTCCCTCGCACTAAAACTACATAAGGAACAGACGAATTTCACAAAACCAACCTCAAAGTCTTACACCTGCCTTCAAAATCACTAGAAAGCATGTGAAGAAGAAACCCTGAGAAAGGTATCCAAAATTATTGGTAAAAAGCTATCTTTGTGTGCATGCCAGAAGGATTAGAACCGTAAGGCCAACATATTATCATGTGCGCTATGACAAAATTGGATTTTCACCATATAAACTTTAAGAACACGTGCAACCGATCAAAAACTACAATGAAGGGTATGCCCTCGCAAACGGGACCTTTGGCATAAAAGAAAACTACGTCGGGGATGATGGATCTCTGAACCATGACACCTCGTCAAAGTGTAAACGGATTTATAAAGATAGAAAGATCCTGACTAGAAGCTTACCTTAAGCCTGAAGAAAGGAAGGACCACAGCCTAGAAGATGCCCAAAAGGAAGAAAGGGACAGCTTGAAGGTACTGCAATCAATGGCTGTAAGGGTACAAGCCGTGACACAAGAGAGAGAGAGAGAAGGAGAGAATATTTTTACTCTGTAATTCGTACCCTTCCATAAACATCCAAAAGGCATTACATAAGTTTGTTGCAAGTACCGGTTTAGTAAAGATTCCCGGTTTACATGTTTAATTTATTAAATTACCAGAATAAAGATAACCAACTTAAACCAGGTGAGTAATTCCCATAACACAAAGAAATGTAAAAGTTATGTTCAATCTCATAAAAAAGTTGGAGATATAATTTAAAGAGGAGCAAGAACCACATTGAATATCATGTAGGAGGGTCATGAATGCCAACAAAATAGAAGATAAACACCACTACTAGAGACGCAATTATGAAAGAGTAAACCCTAAAAAAAGAGAAATTTAAACAAAGATATGAGTTTTTGTGAACTTTTGTTAGTATAAGAGAGGAGAAGAAGATGATGGCAGAGGAGAAGGAGAGGCCTGAAGTTATATAGAAAACTGAGGATATCAAGAATTGTCGTAAATACGGACATGACTCTCCAGCTTCCATAAGCTGTAATGGAAGTTTCAGAAAAATGTGATGTTTTAGCAGCTTCCCATAAATGGTCTTTGATCGGAGATATGTTCCGATTTGTTGAGTCACTTTCCAAAACAAGACCCCAAATTATGACAATTGACCTCTGCGTTTAAATGTCACTGGCTTCGAGACTCGTCCAACGAATTAGGATGGAGAAGCACTATTGTCATAAATTTTCAAGATCAAAGGATTAAAAACCTTGTTCATGTTACAAAAAAAAACCTAATAAAGGGTTTAAAATTTATAAATAAGCTCAAGTTCATTAACACCAAAGAAACAACAAGAGAAACCAACTGATTGTGCATTAAATCAAGAGTGATAAGCGAGATATCAACATTACGAACCAATGATCGTACACTTTTATCGTCTTTCGAATAGTTATGTGATGATTTATAAAAGGAACAAATTGCACTAGTCAAAAGGGCCATATTCTTTTGTATATAAAAATAATATGTTTAACTATTGTAATTTATTATCATTCTCTTTTTGTTTTCTTATTCACCTCAATTTCTTAATAAAATTATATGCTCAATCAATTTCTGGTTCAATTTTTGTAGTTCAGAACTTCTTCTTTTTTTTGCCGTCAAGCAAAATCTCTCAAACACGTTTCACGAGGTAAGTTGGAAGATGCCAGTTCTCGACGCCAGCGGCGGTGCTTCCGCCGGCGTCGCCTCCTCTACTCTACCGACCGTCTCTCCTTATTGGTGTACGCTTGTCTCCTCAGTTTCTTCTCCGTCTTGCTCTCAAATCTCCGAAGGTTCTTTGCGTGTCTTGGTCGCCGCCGTCGCCGGAGATCTCGAGATCTCTTCCTTCTCTTGCTCGTGTGGACTCCGCCGTCCATGGTTGTGAAGCCTCTCTTGAAGTTTGCTACTTCCGGGATGAAGAAAAAGCCACTCTATCTCACGGGTAAAGGAAGAGTCTCTCTCACCGGGATTTGTTCATCGCGTTTCTCTGTCGAGCCATTGTGCTTCCCTTTGTCTCGCCGTGCGCCGGAGTTTTTCCTCTTCACGACATCTCTCTCGTGCCAGGATTCGCTTCCCGAAGATTCTTGCTTCCCTTGTTCCCCTTGTAGTGTTTGGGCTCTGTCGCTGAAGGTAATCGGTCTTAGAACTGTGTATTCTGCCTTGTGAGTTTTACTGATTGTTTTTCAGGAATTAGAAATTGGAGTGTGCTTAGATCATAATAATTGCCACTGTTATATTAGTCTCAATTGGCTCTGGTACGGTATTACTGAGGGTCGAAAAAGCTTATGGATACAGATGGTTCTTATATCTTTCCTCCGGTTTACTATGCGTGAAGCCTTCACCGACCCGGATCCAGGTTGGTCTTCTAAAGTCGTCTCTCTTTTACCGTCGTGTACGGTCGTTTCTATGTCACCGTCTTCTACGGTTGGTTCTATTTTACCGTTTTGTGCAGTTGTTTCTCTTTTACCGTTTTGTGCGGGTGGCTCTCTCTTACCGTCTTGTGCGGTTGTCTCTCTTTTACCGTTTTGTGCGGTTTGCTCTATTTTATCGCCTTGTGCGGTTATGGGATTATTAGCTCTGAAGACTGTTTTTACAGTGTATGAAGTAGGAGTTTGCTTGCAAATGTTGCTCTCGGAATTACGGCTTTTGACAAAGCATTCCAAGGTTGAAGTTATTATTGATTGTTTCAATGATCTCCTTAATGTGTTCATTGTTGTCAATAGGATTAGTTTCCTTCTAATCCTAGGTGATTTAGAGTTTCTTGTATATACTACAATTTGTATTGTCATTTACTATTTTAGGATCTTTTGTATGTGGGAGATTTTATCTTAAAAATCTTAAACTATAATGAAAAGATGGGTTTGACCAAAAATAATTAAAAAAAACTTCTTTTTTGGTCACAATTTGAGTTCAGATCTTGAATTCAAATAGTAAACACTTCAATATAATTCAATAGGTACATTTTAGATTATTTTTGTATGCAAACGGACAACTCCGCCTCGTCTGTTACCATCATTGTTATTCTTTCTATTGTGTGTAGATTGCCATTAAACCAAATGGCTCTTTCACATTTAGAATATTATAAACGATTAGTATTTGAGAAAAGTGAAGATGGAGACAATTGCAATTTGACGTTAATGCGTTCCACGCGTTTAGAGTTTTATCTATAATCTATCTCACGAGCTCACACAATCCAACGCGTCCGCGTCCGAGTCCTCCTAAATTAATCCATCACAAAATCTCCGTCCAACGTTTCGGTCAGAGCTTCTAAATTAATCCCTATAATACCCCTCGATCTTTTGTTTATCCAACGTACCACATCCATTTTCATATCAACGTACTGTACACCTCTTCCTAGCGGATCATTACTTCGAATTTTGTTAAATTATATAATAAAATCGTTTACTGTATAACTCTTTTTTTATTATATCGTTCGAAACTTTAGTGTCTATTTTAACTATCTTTTTACTTCTTCTTCTCTCTTTGCCATCTTCAATCCCCAAATCTTCACGTTTCTTTCTATCTGCATTTTCGCTTTTTATGGCTTCGATTGTCTGCTATTCCGCTCTATCTACGATCCGAGCATCTTCCGAACCCGGATCAATAAAGAACTCGGTTCCGAACCGGAAGAAATCTGTTTCTTGGTGGGCTCCTCTCTTCGGCGTACCCGCTGATCCCGATTATCTCAACGTCGAAGGCTCTTCCTTGAATCTGGAATCGAGTCCGGATAAAATCGATAACTCCGGCTCGGGTCATGATTCAGGTCAGAGGTTCCGTCGCGGTTGTCTCACGGAGGAGAAGGCTAAACAGTTGAGAAGGAAAATCGCTGAAGCTTCAACGTTCCGCGACGTTATGTATCACTCGGCGATTGCATCGCGACTTGCTTCTGATATCTCCGGCCAAGTGGAGGATTAAACGGATCCGAGTCGGAGTCGCTATCCTTCAGATCAGATCTGGAGATGAATTAAATAAATCTTTAAATAATTATAGTCTATTCGAAAATCGCGTGTTTCGGTTAGGTTACAGACTATCTTCTTCCGGTGCTGCTTTTTTTATTTGAACCGTTGGATTGCGTTCTGTTGTAAAATCTGGTCTGTTGGATGGTATATTAGTTAATTTTCCTTCATTTCTGTATTTTTTTTTCTTTTTCCACTTTATCTTTTTAGACATTTTGTTGTCACCAAGTAGCTCGTTGATTACTATAAGAACTATAAGTCTATAACTAATCCTAGTGATCTACTTTAGAACTTGAATTTGGTTTGTTTATCTTAACCATTCCGATCCATTATTACTCTATCCACTGACCCGTTTCTAGTAATGAGTAATCACCTAATAATATAGAGAAACATGTAGTAAGATATTTTAGCATGATGTAATTAAACCGTTTGTCAAAATCTAATATGTTATAAAAATAAACATTTATTTATTTATTTATTTTGAGTTACTGCAATTTTTTGTAATGTTAATAACACCGTTGAATAATTCATTAACTAGATTTTATCAGGTGATTACTCATTACTTCATTTTCAGTTAACCAATAATTGATTTAACAGTTTCACGTTTAGAAGAATTTGAGCCATTTACTAAATGCAAATACTTCTTTTAAGTTTGGGCAATAAAATTGGAACCCAAGAACTGAAATCGCATAACCTAAAAAATCAGAATTGAGTCGGATCTGATTCTAGCAAAAAAGAACCAAATCATGAAATGAAGAACTATGGGTATCGGTTCGGTTCCGGTTCCGATCCGGGAACCGAAAAACCTAAGAACCGAATATATATATATATATATATAACCTTATCATTTAAACTAGGAACTTAGGGTTTTAATATTAGTAAAAGTGGAATTGGACTTTGACATTTTCATTTTGGTTTTGAACTACAAATTTATGGTTTGATTGGATTGTTGTTTTGAAATATTTTGGGTATTTAAACTTAATTAGTGTATTTTTTTTGTTTCGAGTAATTTTTTTATTTCGGATCTATAATATTCGAAACTGATTAAGAACCGAATATTTCGGTTCCTCTAATATAGAACCGAACCAATCCAGAACCGATATAAACCGAACCAAAAAATTGTAAAGTACCGATTAGGTATTGAATTTTTGTATCCGAAAAACCGGAACTGATGGGATCTGACCCGGAACCGAACCGAATACCCGAAAGCTCAACTTTAATTTTCTTTAGTGTAGATTTTCTAATTATCTGAAAATCAAATGGTCTCTTGTAATGTATGTATATATATGTCTATATATATATATAAAATATACAACCACTTGTTGTATTTACAATTTATATCTGGTTGTTTTTTGATTAAAAAAATACAATTTGTATAAATATTTAAAGAAAAGAAGTTAAAATATAATTAACCTAGGAAACGAAAGGCTAAACTCCAAATGTAGTGGAATGGACAAAGTGTAAAGCCGAAAATATAGGTAACTTGTACATACATAAAGATATAACAAATTGTTTGATGACAACCAATAATAAAAGAATAAATATTATAAAATTGAATATTTTTTTAGATTTTTTCCCTTAAAAATACAAATTGTTCCGCGTCTATGTAGAAATCCCTAAATCAAGTTACTGTTCTACTACTAAAGCACATATTCTCTACCATGCCAAGATGAAAACATACCATAAGCAATTAAAAAAATGTCCAAATTCATAAAATGTCTACAATAATAAAATCTGTCACGTAGAAGAAGAAAAAAAAACGCAAACCGAATTATAGTTCTAAAACATAATTCTTCTTCCTTTTTTTTCTACGAAATCGTTCACCAAACTTTCAAAATCAACATTTCTCAGCAATTTTCTTTCAATGGATAAGATAACCAAGTAACTCAATAAATCTCTCATGTGACATAGTCGAACGAAGATACGACTTTCTCAGTTTTAGTTTTGAAAAACTTCTTTATGTATATGCTACTAAAACTGGAATAGTCAACAATATACGATAAACGATCCATGAGTTTGGATAACAGTTCTTAGTTACTTTCAAAAAGTCTAGAATTAACATAACTAAATATTTTCCATAAACTTAATATAACTATTTTTTCTTTAATATATTATTTTGAAATTTACCTTAAACTTAATATAACTATTTGTTTCCATCATGATGCCTCATAACATAACTATTTTTTCATTATATCCCCCAAACCCATGCTTCTTTATACAACATTAAGGCACGGCCTGATCGTATATGCCGAGACAAAAATCAATTGTATCCTTTTCTAATCAACTTAGTCTTTTTTATCATCCATATGATACATAGAAATAAAAGATTACATCTATTGTATAGTGACATTATAAAAGTGGGTTCTTGTCCATTTAGCCAAATTGTCAGCAACATGGTTAAAAGACTTCGAAATATATTTGAAAAAAGCCTAGATAAATGTGTGTTTTTTTTATAAAGAAAATCCAAATATAGTCCAATACAACCAAAACAGACCAAAAAGCAAAAAAGAAAAGCTAATCAGCCCAACATCCAAATCTGGGATGGGCTTTGCAAAATCTAGGGAAGGCCTGAATCCAAACCTAAGAAAAAAAAAACCCTAAATCTAAAAGGGAAAACCCCTAAAAGAGGCACTGTCAAGGACTGCGAATTCGCCGGAGAAAGATTCCGATGACCTGGCGACGACTCCCAAAGCAGCTGCGTCACACTCGCCGCCACCCATGGACACTCCGGTTCTTGCAAAGAGGAAGATACTAGTCCCGAACTATGCCACGGCAGAGGCTGGAGGTTAGGTTTCCGACAATGATGGAGACGAGGGAAACCGTCTTCGGGCTTGGCTTAACGAGGGTCACATGCGGTGATGGTCTGCGCACCACCGTAAAAAAACTGTCGCCTCACTCTCCTCCGACGAAGTGACCCAATCACTGTCTTGAGCTCCCCCGAGTCCTCGCCGCCAACTTCCATGCTCGTGTGCCGCGGAGAACTGGGTGGATTTGCAACCACAAAACTACTTCTTCCGCGAGAGGAACCACCGTGAACCCAAATGAAGGGGAGAAAAGCATATATGAAATTTCGAGTTGGGTAAAAAGATGAAAGGGCGAGCGTTGCCGGCTCTAGGTTTCGCCGGCAGACCCAGGAGATGCAGAGCACGGGACTGTGGCTCGACCGGAAAGCTTGGAAGTCTCGCCGGAAATTCCTCTCGCCGCAGGTCTTAGAGAGAGAGAAAGTTGGGAAAGATAGAATTTCCATAGAGAGCAAGAACCATTTTCTCATGAGATAAGTGTGTTGCCATTGGCGGATGTACATTTTAGATAGAGGGGAAGGTACCCCAATTAGATTTGGAGATAATTATAGCATATATACCATAAAATATAGAGAGATTATAGCATATACCATAATAGTATAAGTTTTTACAATATACCATATGTCACTTCAAACTTTATTACTCTCATACCCTTCATTTGATTAAATAGCCTTTTAAAAAAAAATTAAAAACTTTTTTAAGAAACCGATGTCAGCTTTTTGTTTCACTTTTCCATTTTTTTCTTCAAAACAATTTTCATCTCTTCCCTTCAATATATTATTACGAAACAGTTCATGTCCACGTTAGTATATGGAAATCATCCACAAACTCTGATCCACCCAATATTACTGACGATGATGTCCATACAACAAAGCGTGGAGTGTCCACCACCACTGCTGGTGATCCTGTCCACGAGAAATCGGTATCCGAGAAAGAGCAATCGGAAGCTGCTCCAGATCATGTCCACCATCATAGTCGGAAGTCGTCCACAAGAGCATATCCAAATCATGTCCACAAACACAACCACAAATCGGGTGGACAATCAACTGATCCCGTACCTGATACTGTCCACGCTTTGCGACGCATCTTGTCCACAATATCAGGTTCGCCTGTCCACCAACCGCGTCATCGTTGAACAAATTATGTCCACCATCAAAATGTTAATGTCCACACACAACATGGCTTTGTCCACCTGCATTATTTTCATGTCCAATTAGACCACCATGCCCTACTCTAGCACTCTCTCTATGATCCATTTTCAAGTTGGTTCACGCTATCTAAGAAGGTCTCGTCTTCGTATGTTCCAACCAAGTCAGTTTTGTTTTCCAGGTTTTCAGCCAATGGACAAAAACATCAAGTTCTACTATAGCGTTGTCCACAACATGTATATCGTTTATGGACATATACAAATTCAGTCTCTCATTCACTAACATTGTCTTCTTGAAATCTTTCTAAACTATCAATGTTATCCACACAAACAGGAGGCATCCTTGCAAGTCCACCAGACTCACCGTATATTGTCCACAAAATCACCAGATCCTATCAATGATTCTGTCCACAAAGCAGACCACAAAACGTCCACCAAATCATTAAATCTAGTTACCAAGTCTGTCCACCAAAAGATAAGAGAAAAAACCTGTCCATCAGAGTTTCTCGAAAATGATGTCTAAAAACTCTTTTAATTAATTCATCTCATCATCATTTATGAGCATCAAATGATCCTTGGTCCCACCAATTTTAACAAAGAAAAAGAGGGGCACTATGGTCATTTTTGTCATGCCATAAATATTACCATTATAGTATTTATTCTATATGAAAAAGGATATCATAGTATTTACCATAAAAAAATCACACAATATGGTAGAATTGGTAAATGTCCCTTAGATTTGCAGCTTTTTTTGTGTGTGTGTTGTAGTTGTTGCATTTGGTCTAAAATATTCCCATACGTGTCCTCACTCCTCATTTCTTACGTTTGATCTGATTCTTCATTCTTGCCCCCATATTTTATATTTTTGTTTTAATATGCTCTTCTTCTTACACTAATGAGTCATAATTATTGTGGGAATGTCATTTAAAAAATAGTTTATGAAATTTTTTTTCTTTGAAAGTTTCACTATTTTTTATTGGTCCTCTTCGTTTCTTTTAATTTGATTTTTTTTCCTAATTGGTGTTAAACAACAACGAATTCGATCTCTCACTTGTTTAGTTTGATTTTTTGTAATACTTTTTTATATTTTAATTTTGTTTATAATATAAAAGTTATGTTATGTATCAATAAACAATGTATCTTTTAATTAAAAAATAAATTTAAAACATGGCTTATATATATATTTAAATGCTAATAAATATTGAAGATAATTTTTCAAAAATGTGAAAAAAACTTTGATCAACAATATATAATTGTATGTGTTTTAAATATATTATGGTACAACATTTTTAAAAATGTTTTAGTCAGTAATTTGTTATGGGTTAATATTTTTCTAGATATGCCACTACGTGTTGCTAAGGCAAGAATTTCCACAATATACATGTTAACTGTTGAGACTGAGTTTAGGAGGGGAAAAAGGAGAGGAGCGGCAGTGAAGGAGGACTTGATGCTGCTTTGAGTCAAGTGGAAGAGAACATTAGAACATTGTGATAGCCTAATTAGCGAATGTGGGAAACAACTTGTCGTATAGCATATGACTCAGTAGCAATTGGCGAGAGAAGAGTAGATATTGATGAAAATCCCCATATCACAGCTCAA
>OVAV01002320.1:0-11407 GCA_900406375.1 Iberis amara
CAAGTCATATTTTGCATCATACAAAATCATCTTCTATTTGTATTATCTGTCAATAATTGATACAAATCGTGTAACGCAATCTAGTGGTTGAGTTATGTATTCAAACAAACATTTGTTTTTAGATAATTTTAAGTGAATTAGAAAATTTTATGTGATTCGTTTTAAAATTTTATACAATTTTATCTAAAATTATGATTAGAATAACAGTAGATTTAATGAAAATTTTTAAAATTATTATTAATTTAATAATAATGAATTTTGTTGAATTTAACATTTTAACATAAGTCTGTCCACTATTTTAATAATAATGAATTTTGTTGAATTTAACATTTTAACATAAGTCTGTCCACTATTCATATTTTAATGCATTCTCATTAGAGCACCTCTCCATCTATGGTTTAAGAAGTTTTTAAAAATAAAATATAATAAATATTAGGAAATTTCGAGAGAAAGTTTAAATAGAGATATTTAAGAATTGGTTCTTAAGAATTTGTTGACAGAACTATTTTTATTGGTTTAAATATATTTTTTATGAAAAATATAAAGAAAAAATAAAGTTAAAATATAAATGATATTATTTTTAATGAGTAAAATTTTTTATAGAGTTTTAAATTAACGAAGATGGTCGTAATGTCTTTGGGCCACGAAATTGGACCCATGCGATGCTAGAATTTTTGACGTAAATGCTTTAAATAGTTAAATTTGCAAAACAAAAATATTTAAGTGGTGGTCTAGAAATTTTTTAGAAATTTTGTATTAAAGATTGCGACATTAAATCATACATAAAAAATATGATATATGGAAATTAAGAAAAAGAAACAAGGTAACGATGATTTATTTATTATTTTGAGAAATTTGCGAAACAACTACTTTATGTTAGAATTAATTTGTAAATTAAGTATTTTTGTGTTCTATTAATAATTTTGTTCCGAAAATTCCCTTGCTAATTATATTTTATTTTTATTAAACATATATTTAATAATTATTTTAACAATTATATTTTGTTTAAACCATTATCTTAAGCGAACACATCAAATATTTAGACATTATGAAAAATGTTTACAGATTTGGAAAGTGACTATAAAATATGATTTTCAAAACTAAAAATACGTACGTTAACCTCCTCTAAGTTAGTGCAAACATATATCAATTAATTTTGAAAACAAACAACACAAATTATTTTGCAAAAAGTTAACATCCTCTATGTTAGTGCAACTTTTTTAGCCAACATTGTCGTCTTCCTCTCTCACTTAAGCATTGTAACTTTGATCGTCTCTAGCCCCGTGGATTTCACTTATACTCTGATGCGCACATACTTATGCAACTCTTCAATCACAAATGCTTTCATGAATTTCATATGTTCTCCTACCCATGCCTTGAGTTCTTCTACCATCACTTTTACACGTTTATCGGCATCACAACCTATGAAAAAATATATTACCCAATAGAGATTAAAGAGTTATGATTTTTGAAACATAATTATGTTAATATTCACATGCATGAAACACATACATGGAACACATTCATGTGAGTGAATCTAATTCACATATGCGAACCAAATTCACGTGAATGCATAACATTTTCACGTGATCATACACGTGTATCAATATCAGTCACGTAAATGCATATCATTCACGCCGCTGTAATATCATTCACATATATCATTCATGCGAATGTGTATCATGCACGTAAATGTGTATAATTCACGTGAGCGTGTATAATTCACGTGCATAAGTATTATTCACGTTTGCACAACTTTAACAACTTACCCCATGCTTTCTCATTGACCTTCGTTGACATCACTGGCATTTTCCTTCTGTATTTGCGGAAAAATCTCAAACTAGATCAATGGTTCAAACAGTGTTATAACTTGATTTGGATTAAGAATCGAAGGAACCACAAAGTAGATACCAAGTGAATTTTGATTAAAAATAAAAGCCGAAGGAATTTGGAACCTAAATCGAAGGAAACTATGAAATTATAACAGTGACTATCTTTATTGCTCTCGTTGAACTAAGAAAGTATAACAACAAAGTAATTGTTTTAAACAAAAATAGAAACCGAATGAACAACAAAGTAAAGTCGAAACCATTAGAAATCAATTATCTAGTTCAAGAACTCGCCGGAACTTTATCTCGCCGGATGGGAGCTTTACGTCGCTGGAGCTTTATCTCGCCGGAGCTATGTCTCGCCAATTATGATGTATGAAGATTTGGGTATTTATTAGGATGAAGAAAGAAGAAAACCTAGGTAAAACAGAAAAGTACTTTCCTTTTAGTTTATTTTTTACGTGAATAGAATTAGGAAAGTAAATATCGTTAAAAACATAAAATTTTAAATAAATCAAATTTTAAATTAAATAAATATTTGTTTGCAATTATATATGAGGATAAGATTGTAATTCTCTTAGGCAAAAATACCTTATTGCAAAAAAGATTAAAAGATACCTATTCTCCAAATTAGTAACATAAAAGTGTTCATTCTCCAAATTTTTCTTTTTTCACCACTTATATTCTAGATTTGCATAGGAGAACACAACCTACTTTAGCAAGAATGTTAAACACCTTTAAATCAAATATAGTTGTAGAGGACATGAAAAAACATGAAATTAAAATCTCCAATTGCTCTTAGCCATAATATTTGAAATTACAGTACGAAATTGAAGAAGAGTGACGATAATCTCGAAAAACACAAATACAAAAACAATCACATAACAAAAAAGAAAAAAATAACTACCGTAGAATAGAAAAGAAGCCTAACCATCCGAAAAAATTGTTTACCTTTAAAAGAAAAAAAATATTTAAATTGAAAAACCATTTTAATGTTATAAAATATTAAAATATGTGTATATTATATTGTTAAACTATTTGTGTGATTTAAATTATTTTTTAAATCAATTTATCTTATTTTTTAAGATATGATTTGGTTAGAAAACTAATGAGTCTTAGATTTTTTGATTTATTTTAAATATTAAATACATAAATAAATCTGATTTTCGGTTAATATAAAGTAAAATTTAAGTATTTAAATCGAACTAAATTAAATAGAAAAATGATTTAAGTCTGGTAACAAAATTTTATCAACTGCAAACCGAATTTTTTTTTTATCAAACTAAAACTGAACATCCTTAATAATAACTCAAAATATTTTTTTATTGTGAATTCAACCTTATTTGTTTCAAATTGAAAATTTTAAAGATTGACTCTACTTTATAGGTGGTCGGATCTTTTATGGTTTACCAAGAAATAGTTGTTTCTTCAAAGAATTTTAATGTATGAACAAGTTTTTTTTTAAGTTTCTTACAATTTTGTAAGAAAATTAGAAGAACAAATTTGTTTGTCTACTTTTGCTATTCTAGTTAATTTTTTATATTTACTCTATCAGTTATTCAGTTCTACACTTCTACTAACTCATATTTTACATGAATGTGGGCAAATCTACGTGAAACCAGAAGTGCTAAAAATTGAAGTTCAAGTTTCTTATAGCCGAATAAAAAGACCAAAACAACTGTTGAAACTGTCCTCCATGTTTTGCATGTTGACTTGTTCTTCTTTGTAATTGCACGAAAAGTAAAGAAAAAAAAAATAGTTCTGGTTTTGTGAGAGAGAGCAGTTGAAGCTGTTTCTCAATGATTTTGTCATTATCTACCGTTTGTTATGTGTTTGTCGGAGTCCAGCAACCGTATCTCTGTTATGCAAACAGTAAGATTATAAGTTTGCTTGCAGACTAATTAGCATTACTTTTTTGACTATTTGTTCTGTAGTCAACCCTAAAGATGTAATTAATTGTTTCTCGTAGTTTACTTTTCATGTTAATTTAATATCGTGAATCCGTGTTGAGGACACCTATTCTATTTCGTGTAAATCAAAATACGCGTTTTAATAGTTACGTTGGCTGTACATGTTAAAAAAGTTCCATACAACTATACTGTAAATAATATAATATGGTGTATATGCGATGCATATAAAAGAAAAGTCTACCAATTCATGTATTAATCATTATAGAATAATGCATCCATCTAATCCAATAACCAAAATCGATCACCCACTCCAACGTCTTTCTGAAATGCCTACAAAGTAACTAATCTATATATAAGTGACACCCAACCTCTCTAGCTATTAGACACAAACACAATACAAAAGTTACAAGAACATAATATTTCAAACACAAGAAGTTAAGCATCGAGAAAAATAAGCCAAAACAAAATGGCTAAGTTATTGAACATCCTTATTGCTGCTCTCTCCCTCATCGCATTGTCTCCTCTCAAGGCTTATGGAGGTGGCGGCTATCTCTTTCCCCAGTTCTACGACCACTCTTGTCCTAAAGCTCAAGAGATTGTTAAGTCCATTGTCGCTAAAGCATTCCAACATGATCCTCGCATGCCTGCCTCCTTGCTTAGACTCCATTTCCACGATTGTTTCGTTAAGGTCTCGAACTTACCAGCCTTAATTTCTTAAAATCTTATACTATGAGAAAAATCTAATCTTGTTTATATGTTTTTCTCGTTGTGAATTACTTCAGGGATGTGATGCTTCGATACTATTGGACAACAGTGGAACCATAATCAGCGAGAAGCGATCAAACCCTAACCGAAACTCAGCTCGTGGCTTCGAACTCATCGAAGAAATCAAACAAGCCTTAGAACAAGCATGTCCTGAAACAGTTTCTTGTGCTGATATCTTGGCTCTAGCCGCTAGAGACTCAACTGTCATTGTAAGTCATCACAATTCACTAAACACACATTATAACTATTTGATCAAAAGCTAATTAATTCAAGAAATGGACATATATATGTATAGACTGGTGGACCGAGCTGGGAGGTACCTCTAGGCAGAAGAGACGCAAGAGGAGCAAGCTTAAGCGGTTCCAACAATGACATTCCTGCTCCCAATAACACATTTCAGACTATCCTCACTAAATTCAAACGTCAAGGCCTTGATCTCGTTGATCTTGTCTCCCTCTCCGGTATATATCATTTAATTAATTACACAATTATGTAACAACCTATATTACTTGACTAATTGAAACATCTCTATGTATCTATAATTTACAGGAAGTCACACCATTGGAAACTCAAGGTGCACAAGTTTCAGGCAGAGATTATACAACCAGTCCGGAAACGGAAAGCCTGATCTGACTCTTAGCCAATACTACGCATCTGCGTTACGTCAACGATGTCCAAGATCCGGAGGTGACCAGAACCTCTTCTTCCTTGACTTCTCAACGCCGTTCAAATTCGACAACCATTACTTCAAGAACTTGATCATGTACAAAGGGCTATTGAGCTCTGATGAGATTCTATTCACGAAGAACAAAGAGTCGAAGGAGCTAGTGAAGCTTTATGCAGAGAACCAGGAGGCTTTCTTCGAGCAGTTCGCGAAATCAATGGTGAAGATGGGAAATATCACTCCGTTGACCGGAGTTAAGGGAGAGATCCGAAGAATCTGTCGGAGAGTTAACCATGCTTATTAAGCAAATCTTTTCAAAGTACAATATTTTTAGTTTCATGCATTGTTTGGGCATGGGAGTGTGTGTGTCATTTGAGCTATCAGTTTCTTTTGCCTTTGTTTGTACAAAACGAATGTGTATTTTATGTTTTCTATAATCTTGTTTTGTTTCGGAAGAAAAAAATTATGTAATTCTGTTTGGGTGATTTATTTCTTATGTTCTTGATTTCAACAAGACTATTTCTCAATATGCAACAAACATATTGTCTCTTGTGGTTGGCTAGGGATTTTACTATGAGGTTTAGAGCTTCTTGAACTTTTTAATCATCGTGTACCACGTTTAGTGATTTGTGTTGGAAAGACAAATCCAATGTTATTCAAACATGAATTTTTAAAAATCTTATGAAATTCGTTGTTATTCAAATAAGAATTTTAAAAAGTCTCATGAAATCCACGGTTATTAGAAATATTTTAATTAGTAGATTTCGGGTGACTTTACGATATTTTAGTGGGTTTTTTTAGTTAAAAATACAAAATCACAAATCTCATTATTTGAGATGGGATTGTAGAGAATTTTAAAACAAATCACGTGTACATCCTCAATTCACCTAAAGTCATCTAAAAACTCATTAAAACACAAAACACATCGTAGAGATGTTATTCTACCTGCGCCCATCAAGTTTGAGGCGGAACTTCACTGCATTCTCTAAACCTTGACAAGTATGTCTGACCTTCGTCTGAGCGTTATTGAAGTCTAGTCAGACTTCGATAGCATAGTGAAAGCAATTAATCATCTATCAATCTGGCCAAAATATAGAAGCTTCCTTCATAAGATCTCCAATATTGTAGCCGTCTCCTTTACCTCATGTTATTTCTTCGCAGTTTCTCATTCATCCAATTCCATAGCTATAGCTATTGCCAAAAGCGTCTCAAAATATAGTATGTTCCAATCTTATCTAGCTTTTGGAGAACCGGGTTGGCTCCATTCACTCATCCAAGACGAAGCAATCCTCTCTTAGTCAATTTTTGATATAAGTATTTTTATTTTTTATAGTTGTATTATCTCTTTACATTATCGTTTTACTAAATAAAAAAATACAAATCACATCAAATATTTTTTTTTGGTGTGAATACACCCCCTTAATGTTTGTTAAAACTATTAATGGCTTGTTTTGAAATTGATGGAAATGTAAAGAGAAAATTACTAGATCTACCATAATTTTTTTTTGGTTTATAACAAACACCATATTACTCTCACCTTAGATAAACTATCATATTGATGCCAAAAGCAATTACACTTTTATCCTTCTAACACAAGTGATTAATTTGGAAAAATCAAAAAGAAATTGCAGTTTTTTTCATTCGATAAGCTTCTCACTCTCTTTTGACCCTCTCTCTCCCCTAAATTTTTTTCCCTCTCTCTCTCCTTTTCCTAAATCTTTGTTCCTTCGTTTTGTGTGTTTGTGTGTGTAATCGATGAACTTATGTCACACTAATCTGCGATGTTGGTGATTTTGGAACAGATTTGGTATAGAAATCGAGATTTTCAGTAGATTATACATGATTTTTTCCCTACAATTGAGTGTAATATATATTTTCTTATGTTTTATGTGTTTTTTGGGTTAAGTGTCCACAGATGTACCAACTTCACGAACCACACATCTTTCCTACAACAACTTCGTATCAATTACGCATCATAATGTATCAGATAAAGCAAATTCAGGGCATTGATAGTAAAAGCTATATGCATTAGCATACCAAAAAAAACAACTTGAATGAACATATTATGTACAATTTTATGATAATCATTTACGAGAGCCATACTTGTATACGACACACAACAGTTGCCCCTTTCTTCACAAATATATAATAGTTTCTAGTATAAGGACATTTAATAAGCTTTTATGACTTTACTAGTAGTCATTTTTTTATTCAAATATGTGTAAGGAATATTTTCTTTCTCGATTATGTGGTCTTATAAATAATTATTTCCTATTAGATATTGTTATTCTTAATATATTGGTGACCAATTAAATTAGAAATAAATGAGATGATTCCTAAATAATCTCTACTTTGATAGACGGTTGAGATTAAACCTAAGGAAACCCTAATGAGGAATTATGTCCTCTCTCCGCCTATAAATATATGTCTCTATTCCATCATAGACACATCTAACGTTAAAAACAAAACAACACATAAAGAAACGTTTATAGGAAGAAGAGAGAAATCTAAACCTTTCATCTTTTATTCAGGAAACCGTTCAGGAAGATTTCTCTAATACAATGAACGAAGGTAATCCGCTAATCATCCTTATGATTCTATCATGTGATTATCTTGATGTTAAAAGATCTTTGGGTTCATGTAAAATTACGCTTACATGCGGTATCTGAGCATGGTTGTAAAACATCTCTTTAATCCATTAAAATTAATAGATTTATAATAATATGAGTTCTAGATCTGCATATTATCTTTTTCGGCTGCCTCTGGATCTTCTTTTTCGTTTTTTAAAAATCTTTTTCGGCTTGCTTGGTCTGTATCTGGTGTTCTCGGCTCTGGAGTAGGGTTCATTTCCTCGGGTTTCTTTGGGTTCTCGTCGTTGCTGCCATCGTTCTCCGCCGTGGCCATTGCCGATCCTAGCCCTAGTTTTGGGCGGTTAGACTCCAGCATGGTTCCGTTTTTCTAAGCCTGGGTAGAGGTCTCTGGTTTTAGTCTTCGATATGTGGATGAGTTGATTTAACCTGCCTTCTTTGGTAGTTTGGATCCGGTTTTATATTATGGGTGGTTTCGATGTAGTTTAGATTCGAATATGCTGTTATCTGGTTTTTGTTTTCTGTTTTGCCAACGCTTTGAGTATTCACCTAGATTCATTTGGCTTATGTTATTTGGCTTTTGTTTGCTGCTTTTTGTGTTTGTTTGCTCTTAATTTGCTTTTGAGATTTTGGTGATCTATTACTGCTTTGACTGTCCGAAATTTATCCCGGCCTTTTCGAATCGCTTTCTTCATCTTTAGATGAATTGTTTAGGCAGCTTCTGCTTCCTCAACAAGAGTAATCCTTCATATTTGAAGTGAGATCTGACTGGGTATGCCTTCTCTTCCTGGCCTTCAGTCGCGTTTCGCGACTTCTTCTCCGGTATCAATGCTTATGACGGCTCAGATTTTCGCTATGGAAGTCCGTTCAGCCATTCCCTAGAAATGCATCGTTTCTAATTTCTGAAGTCATCAGAATTTTAGTGAGCACATGTGAAATAGAGTCTCAGGCTTCTTTCGGTGAGGCGTTTTCAACGTCTCTTCTTCGATGTCAAGTTTATGTTTCTTGGATCTTTCAGACAGACATTAGTAACATTAAGATTTACCTTTTCTCATTTTAGCATATTGGGTTCTTTTTGGTTCCCGAATTGTCGGGCTTCGTTTGCTGTATTTTCGGCCTAAGTTTGTGAAAAATGGTGGGTCTTTTTGTTTTATGTTCTTGTAATTGTATTTGGTTATTTTAATACAATAGACGGAAAAAAAGATCTGCACATTAGGTTTTTGTTCATGAGATCTGTTTTTAATCTGTTCGTGCATAATCCATACGATTATTATATTGGAATAACTTGCAAAAAATAAGCAGGTACGAGAGACATACCTGTATATGACACACAACAGTCACCCCTTTCTTCACAAACATAATTTTCTTTTTCATGGATTTCTTTGTCTTGACATCAATTTGCCTTTTCAGTTCTATTATCTCAAACTCCTCAACAACTGCATGAATATGGATGACAGCCTTGTTACCAGCTGTAAATATAAGGGATACCTATAGTTAAAGCAAAACTATAAAACTATATATACCTAATACTTATGTAAGTACAATGTAGAAATAATATGTGCCTGCGTTGGGAGGAAAGACACTAAAATGTACTTTGCCGTCAAATTCAGTAACGACATGAACAAAATTTATTGCAACAGAAAACAAAGGACTTCGGATATGTACAACGAAGTATTTTGAAATACAAAAATTTAATAATGAAAGCTACTCACCAGCGCTAGATAAAACAAAACTTGAAAGGATGTCTTCATCTTCAACGCCAGTTACTCGAATTCTCAAACTTTCACCCGGTCCTGCACGTTGAACTCTATCCTCACCATGAAATATATCAACAACTTTCGCATGTTTCAACATTGATCCATGAAATACATCAGTGAAACAATAAGTTAACAATCAAATATAAGATGAGAAAAAAAAGACATTTACAAAGCACTTTGTTTGGCATAAGAGGTATAAGAATCAAAGAATCACCCTCTTGAAAAAAAAATTTGCTTATCTATTAATTGCCCGTAACTAAATTTGCTTCGTATCTCATTCTTAAAAAAAATTTAAACCATCATTGACTTATCTATTTAATTCATATTGATTTATTCAACTAGATTTTTCTACATATCCTTAAATCGTACAAAAAAATATATTTTCCAAAAATAAACTATCGATCTTATGCATTTTATTGACTTGTACACACATTAGTTTTTTCCTTTTTTAAAGCTTTTTTAACTTAACATTAGTATCCATTTTTAGTGCCTGTCGAGTTTACATATATAGACATGATATGGTGAGTATCGGTAGCAAAAGAAAAACAAGAAGTATATGCAACTAATATAAACGATATTATTATTATTTGGAATCATGAAGTTGATTTATTGGCTTATGGTTTTATTTGTTTTCATGTTCCTCATTTCGAACATTGTGAAAGATAAATATTCTATAATCGTTAATATTATTCTTCTTTGGAATTGATAAAATTAGGAAAAATTTGTTTTTTGTTGTTTGAAAATTGTAGAAGTAAATGGACAAAATAAAAAGCCTAGAACTCCTCCATTATGTTATCGTGCTTCTTTCTTCGATGGAAAATGTGGGTCTAACGAAAGCCAGAAATGCACAAAAGCAATGACGTCAGCAAAAGACCCAAGTTATAAGAGTTGTAATTGTACGGACCAACGTCCTCGACCAAAGTTAGCTCCACGCTACAGCTGCATGTGTTTTGTTACACTTCCTTGTAAACCTTAAAACCAGTACATCTCATATCATCCATAATCATTATGCTACCAAATTTTACTCTTTGAAAATAAATATATAATTACTAATATATGAGAGAGTTTTTAATTTTTTATTAATAAAAAATGTTTTTCTGGTATAATGTTGACGCAATCAAATATGATGATGACACGTAAACAAGCTTATTTCATATTCAATATATAAAATATATATTTTCAAAATTAATTTAAGAGATAATTAATCATACTTGTTAGTGTAAACTCTAAACGTTAAGCATATTTGACTTACCTAGTAATGTAATTCTTCATCTTTGTATTTTGATGAAGCTAATCCGGTAAGCATCTGAAGTAGAGTTGTCTTTACCACTTCTTTGTAGTAAGATCAACCATAGAATAAAACTACGCGTTCAAGATTTGACAGTGTCTCCAAAAAAGTGCTTTGATATGCTCTGTTATCTTCTCTACTTTGTCATCTTTTATTAATTCTAGATGATTACCCACATAACACGTGGGTTTTACTTTCTGAAATGTGTGTATATTTTATTATATGTACAATATAATTGTAGAGAATATTTTTGATTTTTTAGTGTGTATTTATGACCGTTCAATAATCGTAAGTTCTCTCACCTCTCCCCCATTATTACTGGTAGCTATAAACTTTTGTGGCGTAGTGATAAGCACTTAAAACAAAGAAACAATATGATCCATAAGTTTACTAATCATAGTCAAGAAATGTTTTTAGACCTGACCCAAGAATTGAACCGGATAACCTTCCGGGTCACCAGGTTTTTGGGTCAACCGCATGTTACTAATTTAATGTTGTATTATAATATTTATAATATATGTATATATATTATATAAAAAGTTTTAGTTTTTTATAAACCAAATAAGAACACTTTGTATATTATAAAGATTAAGGTCCAAACTTTAA
>OVAV01002321.1:0-11407 GCA_900406375.1 Iberis amara
ATATATATATATATATATATATCATAATTAATGACAAAAAACGAATTACATTATTGAAAAGTTTCTTTTAAAATCTGAATGATTTGGCATAAACAAAGATCCTGAATATAAACTTAAAAAATGACTGGATGCATAGAAAGAATTAAAATGAATGAGTGTATAATGTTTTCCCCATAAAATAATATTAATATGTCAAAGTTTGTTGGGTGCACTTGCACCCTACACATGTATGGTACATCCGCCCCTTTATCAAATAATGGTAAGAGTCAGATAACATACACAAACAACCTAACCGAGTGACTTGAAGACCTGAAACCTCTTCAAATGCTGCTTGGCATTGACAAACCCTGGCTGATCATATTCGTATATTCCCCATCTATCCACCCACTCTGAATAAGTTCGGACCTATTGATTGCAACATGTAATAAAAAAGCATATTTCAGCACTGATTTTATCAACTCCTCTAGGAATCTATCAGAAGCATGATTTAATCAACGTACCACGCATATTTGATGTTCTGGGAAGCAAATGCATCAAACTTTGATCAAATGTCCTTTCTCTAATCCAAACAAATAACAGAGGGAGTACGTGAGGCATGGAAGCAACAGTAGATAATGTAAATACGAAAATAAACAAATCTGTAATGTGAAGATAAGTGAAAAAAATGTAGAGATGTGTTTTTAAATAATGCTTATGGAACCGTAAAGACTATAAGGTGAAAGATATTCCATAACAATCATAGAATTTTCTTTCCAAGTTGATGGCATTACCACAATAATAGAGCAATGAACTATATACCTGCAATTATGGTAGCATGAAACAAAATAAAAAATTAGGACCAATATTTCATGTATTTTTTATTTGGGTCAAATTTTTTTTAGGAAGTCTATATATATGTAGAATTTTAAGTTTTTAAGGCCTATAAAATTTGGAGGCCTATAAAATATGGAGGTCAGAGGCCAATGTTTTACTGGATTTGACGCAGAATCGGCCCTGACTATATATACCATGTAAACTTTTTATACAATCCTATTCTTGAAACTATACTATTGAAAGCCTGAAACAAATATTATTGGCCATTGTCTTAGTAGTGATTTACTTACGTCTCAGTGATTTTTAAATCCCCAAAAGGATCAGAGGCAGCCTGCAAATCTTTCCTATGGGCCCTTGATGCTATGGTAGCGCTTAAAGTGACAAATGTTGGCTTTGTTCTACCTGCCAAAGACATGATCAATGCTGTGAATCGTCCCCCGGACTGGCCAGCCTTTCGGTACCAAGTATCTGAAATCTTTTTGAGACTTTTTCAGATTGAAGATTGGAAATGTAGTTATCTTCCTCCTTCTTGGATTCAAGGAACTACTCTCCTAGCTAAAAGTGTAACAGATTTGGACCATTTTCAGTCTTATGTGGCTGCTGGTCCTCCTAATTGGCTTTTAGACACTTTTAGAATAGAGAGTTCTATCTTTGAGTCTCATAACGTAGAGAGTTGAGTCTCTGTTTTGGAGCTTTTGTGTAGTTATTTGCTTGTATGTTGCTGGAGTCCGTAAACCCTTGGACTCTTTTATATTAACTTAGACGACAAAAAAAAAAAAAAAAAACCCCAAAAGGATTTGAACTGTTGAAGTATCTTGAGACTGACAATGTCTTTGTTCTCTTTGATACTCGTAAGTCATAACACCAGTAAACAAATTAAGCAAGAGAAAATTAATAAAGTCAGAGGAAAGAAGTCACTTTCTTCTACGCCTTAGTCAGAGCCGGACAAGATAAAAATATTTCATAAACAATTAAAAAATGCCCCTATTCATAAAAAAATATCGATAATAATAAATCAGTCACATAGAAAAAAATGCAAACCGAATTATAGTTCTAAAACATAATTCTTCTTCTTTTTTGTTTCTATTTTCTGCTCTGGATGGTTGGTGTCTTCTATTTGAAGAATTGTTCTGTGGCTTTTGTCATATAACAATCGAACATACAATCATCAATTAAACTTTTTAAATCGTTTACAACTTTTATTCGAAAAAAATAAATATAACGAAGTGAATTACCTTAATAATAATAATTTTGTGATAAGTAAACTGACTTTTTTTGGGGCAAAATTGTTAAGTTGAGCCCTTAGATCAAAACTTGTAGAGAGAAAGCGAAGAAGGTGAAAGGACGAAGAAGAAATAGGTGAAGTTGACTTTTTAATTAAAATTATTTTAAAGTATTTAATTGGTCATTTAAGTAAGATGTTCATCACAAAACTCATTAGCTCCCCATATCACAAAACTATATTTAGATATGGTATATTGCATATTCAAACATAATATATTATTTTAATATTTACTTTAAACTTAATATAACTATTTTTTCCCCATTAGGATGCCTTATGCTTTAGAATTAACGTAGCTAAATTCGTTTTTCAAACATTATGCCCCGAGCCCATGGTTCTTTATATGATACTACCGCACGGCCTGGCCTTAGTCACCAGATAATCCTTAGATGACATACTTCACAATGTCTATCTTAGTAGAAAAGTTATTCTCTTTCTCTATACAATCATAGGTAATCACATCATAATATTATTGCATGTAGGTGGGAATGAAACATTAGAAAATGCGTTGATGCTTTCTCATAATTAAGGATTAGCCAACGAAGATTCTAAGTCGAAGACGTGGGGCTTGAATGGGCAGATTTTATCGCATGGCATAATCTAAAGAGTGGAAGTTTGATAATTATTCTAAGAAAGAATGTGATATGATGTACTTCGAGGAAGAAAAATACATTAGAAAAACACCCATGTTGACTGCATGCGTAGTGGTAGCGAAAATGTGAATACGAAATCCAATCTTTCACACATGAAACATTACAAAAATATATCACAATGTTAGGATTATGTAGGTCCGTCAAAATGGATGGACGGACCATAAGCCGTTCATATCCAATCTATTATGGGCCATCTATGAACAAACCCATATATACAAATGGGTTAAAACTGGGCTTCATCCAATCCGCCTATGGTCAAAACGGGTTGGAAAAAATGGACAATGAATACATTCTCATAAGGATAAAGCTTCTGACTCCTGAGCCAACAACGATTCTCAATTTAGCTTTTGCGCAATCTAGGGTTTTTCATCTTCTCTTTTATTCAGTTGCACAACCTTCTTCTAGGTGAGTATCCTTTCGGATTCTGGTTTTCTTGAGATGTGTTTTGATTTTATTCTCTAAAAATTCCTTATGGGTTTCATCTGATTGATGAGAATCTCGTCTCTTTCCATGTTTACTCTTTCTCTTCGTTCCTCTTATGTGGTTTAGTTTCGGTTTTCAGATGTGGGTTTCTTATATTGGCTTTGAATAAATCAAAATTGTTGAGTTCTTTGTTTATGTTTAATCTTGTTAAAATATGTTATGTTCTTTTATGTTTAAATTGTTAAAAAATTAAAACTTATGTGGAAACTTGTTATTATAAATTTATCAAGTCGATTATAATTACACAATTTGAGTTATAAACAAAAAAGACAAAAAAATAAAATTATATGTCCAATGGACAATCATGGACAGCCCATTTTGATATGGGATTTATGGTCTTGGACATTAATGGGCTTAGGCCTTAATGGACACGGTCAAAATTTATCCAAAATCTGAAAAAAAAATGGACGGGCCAAAATGGGCGTGGATTTGACAGCTCTAGAATTATGGGCTTCCAACTCAAATTCAATTGGCAATGTGTGGATTGACTCGTATCCCTTATATATCACTCAAGCTCCCTTCTTCACTTCTAATGTGAATTACTTTAACACGCTCCCTACGAAACAATGGTCCCTCTAGCCATTAAATTCAACAATATCTCTGTATATATATGTTCAGTCTCGGATTCAGTTGATTGGGCATCTTTTGATGGGCCGGATCGGTTTCGGTTTGGTGGGGCAGCGTGTGTTCGGGCTCTTATACCATGTTAGGATTATGAATTTTCAACTCAAAACCAATTGATAAGGAGTGGATTGGTCATATATACCTTATATATCACTCAAAGTCCTTCTCCATTTCTAATGTGAGATATTTTCACACACAAACATATTTATCACTTGCCTACAAAAATCTGAAATTGTATAAAGTAATGAAAATGATTGCAAATTAAAGAAGGTTATGGATGGATACCAACATCAACAATGAGGCTTCCCAATTCATGGCCTTTCAACTCGTTGATTCTTAATAATTCGAAGACATAGTAATAATTTTTAGTGGATAGTTACTTTAAATAATAGAAATTAATAAGTGATTACTAACTTTGTTTAGCCAAGAGAGCAATACAAAAATGATGTAAATCTTAAAACCTTAAGACACCTAAACACCATATTTTCCCAAACTATCGAAGAAATTTTACGGTGATTAGATGAAGAAGACCACCAAAACTGTCTAATAGCTGAAGTTAAACCATGAAGTATCCTTTTAGGTAACAAAAAAACAAGACATACTATATGTTGGCAAAGTCATTGCCACGTCTATGATTAAAACTTCCTTTCCTGCCGGAGAGAGGAATTGTGAATACCAATTATGAGGTTTGAAATTGACTTTGTCAATCAAATATGATTTGACAAATGTACCCACAGAGTTCCTACGTATCAAGTCAGGTAAGTGTAGAATATTATAAATAAGATACATTATTGAGTTGTGTTTGATACAATATCATAGGATACATATATGTAGTGATTAACTTAACATATTAATACCGTATAATGTATAATGTAAACTTCTTAATATAAATCTAACACATATAGAAATATGATATAATACAAATATCTAGATCTTCATCTCCAAGTCTTTCCATTTTGGTTTCATGGATTTCACGGACTTCACTTTGTAACGGTCTCGCAAGATACACGTCTTGCTCACCAAAATATCTCCAATACTCCCCCGCACGACAAAGGTGGGACGCGGATACAAACTTTACAATATCAAAACGGAACATCTATGTCGTGGGCAACTTGTCGAGGACGGAAAAAACAAGTCAACAGACTCCTCCAGGTATCTTGAGTGTTGATAAGAGGGATGAAACTACAACTCGTCTTTGGTCTTTAAAAATAAGATTGGGAATAACATCCTATGAACGCAAACCATGCAGCTCCACAAACAATTGTCCAATCTTGAACAGTCCATAAATCGGATTAAAAACGACCTAAAAACCTGAGTGTTCTAAAACAACTCCACCATAATAATAAATAAAACATGTAAAATCTCCGAGCCATTAGATAAATAGAAAAACAAAAAAACTTTTGATAAATATTGCATGAATCCCAAAACCAAACAAAATTAACTAATACTTTAGTTTAAACAACTAAAATAATAGTAATAATAATAAAAACCTCTTAAGAAACTAAATTTAAGGAAACATGAAAGTATGTTCCATTACACTAAATAGCGTAAAGTTCGAACATAGCACGTACGTAAATCTTCGTCTTCTTCATCATCGTCGGTTCCTTCACTTTCTTCACCGATGGTTATTGTTAACATCATGAAAAATCAAAACTTATTATGCGGAAGCTAACTTCGATCCACAAGAACCGAAGGCTCTGATACCATGTACAAGGTAGAATGTTTTGGTGATCGTAGAGATCGACCAAATTAGAAGATGAAGATTCCAGAAGATCAAGAAAATCACGAAGATATGTTGATACCTTAGATTAGGAAATTTACCTTTAGTTTTAGGTATATCTTAATTAGGAAATTATATTTACTTATTCACCAATAAATATTATTCTACCTTGTACCTTATTTTTCATGAGAATATATTATAATATTTACTAAACACTTTTGTGATCTTGCTCTCATCAATTTATCATGGTATCATAGCAAAAAAAAAAAAAAAAAATGATTCTCTTGTGATTAAGAGTTGATATGATGATGTGAACCACTTTCACATAATTATTCTGTTACGATGCTGATTTGGGTAATGGTTTTGTTTTGACTAGCACAATTGCTAGTTCGTTGGAGAAGAATAAGTCTGATTACAGTGTAATCAAAGAAGAAAATAGTCCATTGTGTGTTCAATCGTGTGTTGAACGTATCTTTAAAAAAAAAAGTTCTTTTTTTTATGAAAAATGTGTGTTGAACATGAATTTATACATTCAATATAATTATTTAATCACGCAGTTGCGAGTTATTTTTGAGTTCTATCATGGTGATGTGTTTTCACCGATAATATTCATGGCTAATGGTTTTAGCCAAAATGACTTTACGATAGAGTATAAATGTCGATGATAACCTTATGGTTGGGTTTATAGTCAAATTGACCCTATGACGGGGTATAACCATCGACATTGACCTGATAGCTTGGTGTTCAAGCTGATTTGACTCGCCGTCCGAGTATAACGCTGTGATGATGAACCAATAGCTGGATATGAAAATATTTTTAAGATTTTTCCAATCTCGCACGTGTTACCACGTTTGAGCTTGCAGGACGGTATTGAGAGATCGACCAAATCAGAAGATGAAGATTCCAGAAGATAAAAAAAAAATCATGAAGATATGTTAATATCTTAGATTAGGAAATTTATCTTTTATCTCTAAATATTGTTAAGATTTAGGTCTATCTTAATTAGATAATTATATGTACTTATTCACCTATAAATATTATTCTACCTTGTATCTTATTTTTCATGAGAGTCTATTATAATATTTCCTAAACACATTTGTGTTCTTGCTATCATTAATTTATCTGTAAGCCTAAATATTTTTAAAATATTTAGATATTCATAGGTATAAATCAATGAATTTTATACTATACTATACATTATTATATACTATTTTGTTTTTAGGTTGATCATTTTTTAGGGTTTAGAATTTAAATTGTGGGGGTTTAAGATTTATGGTTTATAGTTAAGATTTTAGGGTTTAGTGTTTATGTTTATGTTTTACAAAGAAACTATACGATGTCTCATGTTATGGACAGATTGTTTTGTTAATAAATGATTAGTGCTAAATAAGATATTAAAAAAATTAATTCGTAATTAAGATTTAAATCACTTTATACCATTATAAATATATTAAAATACTTAAATTTAAAATAATATAAAATTAAGATATATTAGTTTTTGATAAGTTAAAAATCAAAATTAAATTTATTCTCATTTTCATATATAAAATTTTAATTTTGAAATACTGAAATATTAAATTTTTTATCAAGTAATAGTATTTTGATGTTTTAACATTTGATATAGTAAAATATCTATACTATTAAATTTGAAGACACTTTTGAAAATAACATTTTGTCATGTGTTATATTACATGGAATGCCATTTGAGATTTAGACAAAAAGTTAATTTCTAATGAGGGCAATTCAGTCATTTTCACTCAAAAATGCGCGGATCCTGTTATTGGATCAGGTTGGACCCGATTTTTAAATTATATATTTAATCTGTTCAGTATGGTAAAGGACATGAAAATCTGCTTCGGTATAATTTGTTACGATTACAACATCAAGCTTGTGAGATACGTGGTTCGATCCACGATTGATGAAAATATTTTTTTTACATTTAAGCAAAGATATTAATTTCAAATTTTTGTTTAGGATATTTACCATATCTAAGAAATATCAAATCTTTTTATTAGCTACCAAAATCCAGTTTCTTAAATTCATGATTCAATATTATGATTTGGATCTTTTTTTTTCAAAAATATCAAATAACCGAATTGGTTTACTATATATATATAAATAAGATAAAGTAAATTATAATATTTTAAAATTTAAAATTGTGTTTTCTTATATATGTATATATATATATATATATATATATATAAAGTTAATATTAAACACGTTTTTTATTATTATGAAACATTTTACATTATAACATAAAAATATCAATCTTCCATCATATCTTTAAAATAAATCAAAAATATATTTATTTAGATTTATTTATGGAAAAACAGATATGCAGTTTAATTACTCAATAATATCTCTCTAAGTTTTTGAAATATGACATATTCCAATCTATGATATTTAAGTATCTAATTTTAATTATTATCGAAAAATCTAATTCAGGAATTCAAAAATAAATTAAAAAATAAATAGAGTACATGTATATATTAGATTTACATATAACCTCTTATTGTATAAACATATTATGAATATTCGTTTTAGTTATAAATTACTAATATATTTAAATTTTATTAAAANTATTTTATTATAATGTTAATTACTTATTAAATATTTGTTGTTAATAAAAATTCATTTTTTCAAAATTACTCAAAAATTTTGGAGTAAGTTTTTCTATATATATAAAAAGATAACGTAAATTATAATATTTTTGTAAAAATAAATTTTTGTTTTCCTATTTATGAATATACATATATAAAGTTAATATTAGAAAACGTTTTTTAGTATATAATATTTTTGTCTCTCTAGAATTTTCCATTTACAAATTTGTAAATTTAATTAGTTGCCTGATTAATCGATAAGTATATCTTTTAAGGGGGTGTATTCAATATGGCATTTGAGAAAATTTGTAGTGATTTATGTTTAGTGGAGTTTTAAAGGATTTAAAATGATTTTCGAGTAGTCCATGTGACTTATTATAAAACTCTCTACAATTCCACATAAAACCAAGGGATTTGAAACTTTGTATATTTAACAAAAAAACTCCACTAAAACACCATCAAGTCACTCAAAATCCATAACTTAAAATATTTCCAATAACACTGGATTCTATGTGACTTTTTAAAGTTCTTGTTTGAATAACATTGGATTTCATGTGATTTTTTAAAATTCTTGTTCGAATAACACTCGATTTATCATTTTAATATAAATTCTCCCAAATCCTCCCAAATGTCATATTGAATACACCCTCCTTAAATTTAAAATATAATATTTTTAAAAAATAAGCCAAAAACTAGAAACAACCCTAATTGTTCTTCTCTATATATATAGCAAATAACAATGTAGTATTAGAACATTCAATATCATAATAAGCTTATCTTAGTTGCTCACGTTTTACGGTTTCTCATGATCCTGTGTCAATTTCGTGTTGCATCTAATTTTTTGAGTTTATTTTTTATTTTAATTGATCATTTGTGCTGTTATGCAGTTTTTTAATTGATTTCGTGATGATGGTGTTGTATCTATTGCGCATCAGGTTTTTCTTAATCTCTTTATAATTTTTTTATAACCTATATAGCTCCAGATGTTCCATATGCTTTGGTTGTCCCGTAATGTTTTCTTAATTATGGGATAATTATGTATAATTTAATGATTAGCGAAACCTTAATTATATGTATCATATTTTCATGATACTCAAGAACAAAGATACATGAAGGAGGAATAACCATTTTCATGATACTCACGAACAAAGCTACACGAGAGAGAAAAAAATAGAGGACAAGCTTCCATCTCACAATGATCAAATGATAAAAGAGGACATGGTAATTGAAAATGCTTCCTTATGTCAATATTTGTTATTTTAGATAATTACGTTAACTATAATTGATATTATTAATTTATCCTCTCAATTGGGTATGAGAGGTACTATGAGATCACAGGTTTGAGCATCCAAGTGGTGTTGATTTTTAAAAACCTTATTTTTATATATTTAATAAATTATATCATTTAATTAATTTTAATAGTTCAACTTATGGTAGTATTTTAATTTGTGCAATAATTAAGGAAATTAAGAAAGACAAAATTCTTATATGAAAGTTTGTTATATATTCTTTAAAAATATTGTTTAAATATTTTTTGTTTCCTAAATATCCAAATAATATATTGACATTTACAAGATAATTTCAGTTTCTTATAGAAGTTTAACCGTGTAACAAACCTAATGTCTTTTTAGGAAACAAATAAAATATTAATATTTTACACTTTTTCTTTCACTCGCTCAACTCTCTAGATGTTTTTATTACTTAAAGCAATGATATTTTCTGCTATTCTCTTTTCATCTACCCTATGTTGTTTCTTTAGGTGGTGTGGTACTTTCTTCATTTTCAAATGGATCCTTTGTTTTACAGGTTGGTTGATCTCTGCCTAGCTTTAGTAAAGCTAAGATCTTTAGCATGTTATTTCTCCTATCATGTCTATGAGCATTGTTGAACTCACTTAACGATGAATGACTCTTAATGTATGATAGATCCATCCTTTCATATACAAGAAGAACTTGCTTTACTTCTTATCTTTGAAATGTTATCTAATTGTTATACTATTTCTGTTTCAAGTGGAAAGAAAAATTGACATCAACTTTTACTGTCATCATGGATCTGCTCGGCGATGGATAATTAGATTCCATTTCCCAGCTTTGGCGCCTGATGATATACTGGTTGGTGTATTCCTCCCTATCTAAAAAACGCATTGAAAAGTTTCGTTGAGCAGTCAAGCTATGGGTGGACAACTCGGAACAGTCGATTGAATCGAAAAGATCCTTACTACTTTGTGTCATGTAAACATGTCCTTACATCTTTGTGTCTCATTTTTTGTTTTTTTTTTTCAATATGATTTATTTGTATGTGTTTAGAATAAAGGTTTGGTACTAGAAATTATTTACGAGAGTAAAGGTTTTAAAATATTTACATAAATTATTTCATAACCAATTAAACATTTTTCTAATCCTAATATATAGATACATAATATTTACAATTCCATAAAATTTGAAAAATATTGTATAAATTCAAACTAAAAACGAAACGTATATTTAAATAATAAAGTTATTTANCAAACTAAAAACGAAACGTATATTTAAATAATAAAGTTATTTATTTTATTAATAAGTGGAAAATTTTATTCCTTCTTATCAATACTAACCATAATCCGAATAATAAGGAATAATTTTTCAGATATTTTTTATAATTGTTATTGTTTGGATTTGAATCACTAATTTCAGATATTTTGCAAAATTTTATTCCTTCTTATCAGTACTAACCATAATTCGAATAATAAGGAATAATTTTTTGGATATTTTCCATAATTGTTATTGTTTGGATTTGAAGCATTGATTTCATTTTAATTTCCTAAATTTTAGGAAAATATTGCGTAGAAATAAACATTGTAAATATCTAATTGATATGAAAATGGAATATATTAAATGTAAAATTTCATAAAAAAGAAATTTAAAAAATGATTAAATTTGAAATGTTGTACATTATAAATAGCTTCAAAAATCTGTTGCTTTAATTTTTCGTATATCATTTTTTAACAATTTCACCTATATAACAAAGGGTTAATTTTCAAAATGACAATAACATTGAGAATATTAGCTCAATATACATTGTTGTGTATAATTAGTTTTTCAGTAACAATATGGAGCTGATATCTCCACTTGCCCCTTTTGTGTGATACACGCGCAGGTATGCATCTCTTTCTCTCTCTTCTTTTTTTTTTACTTTCACCCCTTCTATTGTTCTTTAAAGATTAAGTTTTTTAATTCAAATAATCAAATCATAA
>OVAV01002322.1:0-10603 GCA_900406375.1 Iberis amara
CCTAAACACTTTTGTGTTCTTGCTCTCATCAAACTTATCAGAACTTGTTGTTATATTGCCTTACATCGGCATTGTAAGCTTTAAATTACTTGATGCCTTTTATGATCGAAGGTTGGTTCTGTACCTTAAGCCATCGACCTTTGAGAAACCCTATTCATTGTTCAATGCACAATCTATATACTAACCATCCTCTAAGCTGCATATGATATTGGAAGAAACATTAAATTCTTTGAGTTAAAGGCGTTTTTTTTTCTTAAATCTCTTTGCTATCGATGTTTTTGAACTGTTAGCAGTCCGAATGTTCATCTTCCCATTATTTTAGCTACATGCCATCTATTCTATTTTTCAAACTCCTATTTTGATTTATGTGTGTAATTGTGTATAGCTTCCTCATTTATAACCGTTTAAAAGTTGGAATAAAAAATTTGGTGCAAAAAAAAAAAAAAACATAAAAGCAATGTTTTGAAAACCGACCCGAAGATCAATCCGAATGATCTTCTGAGTCACCGGATCTCTTGGTCAACCGCGGATCAACCGCGGGTCCATAATTTAATAAATATTTATTATTATTATTTTTTTACAAAAATAAAAAACTTCCTGTAATTTCTAATAATTTTAATATAAATTTTAAATTAAATAGTAAAAACATGATGAAAAATCTCTGACAACAAATGTAAACTAGTAATTCAAAATCTATAGTTTTAGTATGAAAAACTAGTACAATAGTATAAGACAAAATAACTAATGTCAAAAATAAATAAAACATTATTTTAATCAATTTTCATTTANTTGGGTGACATACTGAAATCTTCATGTCTATAAATTTACAATCTATAACAAAATAGTATTTATAAACAAATAAAATATTAACTTTATTAATTAGAGTTACACATTTTTTTTTATAATTAGTATATTGACTCGGTCTTTAGAGTTGACCCGGATCGTGGTTAACCATGGATTTCTACCGGATTTTAACGATTTTTAAGACAAACTCGACCCAATTCTTTACCGGATCACAAATTTTGCCTGTTCGACCGCAGATCTAAATCGGATTTTAAAACCTTGCATAAAAGGGTATAATTAAAACCAAAGTACATATATAACAGTATAACACAAACCGAACCAAACTAATTTCAGTTAGGGTTCAGCTTGAGAAAATCAAGAAATACTTTTAACTCTTCTTTAAACACGATCGATGACATAAATGTATTATTTATCAAAAATATAATCAAAAATTAATATTTAGTCAAATATGCATAAAAGGGAAGACAAAACGACGTGAGGAAGATGCAGGTCATGCGTGCAAGTAAGGGTAACCAGTATTAATTATATTAAAATTTTAATAATGGCGTTGAGGATTGTAATAAATATGTAATAGATAGGAATTAAGATACAGAAAACATAATTAATATAATTCGAATTAGGAGATAAACATGATTAAAAATAATAGGAAGGCCTAAGGATGGAGAAAAAAATTCATTCTTCTAATACACACTCCCTCTGTCACACTGATAATGAAGAAAATTCTGGCTATAACAAAAGAGAATATACCTGGAGCGATCCTTTAATGATAATAAACATTAACAAACATTTTCTTATTATTTTCAATACTAATCCATAAGATTCTTTGATTTTAAGAAGCCATTAATTGTATATATAACGTGGGTCTTTGTCTTCTTCTTGAGCTGCTCTTTGTTTTCTTTTCCGTCAACAATCACCCTGTGAAATGGAAGCTTCCTCCATTTATTCCTAAATTTCAAGATTCCAAATTTCGAATTAAGAGACAGAGCTTTCCTCTTCTCCCCCTTCTCTGTCTTGGGTTTGACTAAAGTCACATCTTTTATGTACCAGGTAGCTTCAATATCTTGTTTTTTTGCTTTACCTGTTAGTTATTGTTATGGGTCCAAATCTTTCAATTTATCCCTGATTGACTTGGTTAATGTATCATAGTCTTATGAATTCTCTGAATATTGCACTATGTTAAGAGTTGGCATTTTTATTGGAAAGTTGAGCTATTTTCTTTACAAGAATCTATCATTACTCATAACTTGTCCAATTTAGACTCTAAAAGACATTTTGACAATTACTAAACATTGATCGGTATAACAACTTTGGATTCAATATCTTGTCATCTGTGCATGTTTGATCTTTGTAATGTTTGGAATGTGAAAGGTGAAAGCAACACGAAGAATAAAGAAAAACAATGAGTAATAGATCACTAGACAATCTTGCACTTCCTCCGCCTCCTCTTCGTTCATCATCTCCTACAGTCGTCGTAGCTCTTAGTGGGAGCAGGAAAAACAAAAATGTAGTGACATGGGCACTCGATAAATTCTCTCCTGAAGGAAATGTCAACTTCAAGCTACTTCATATTCATCCAAGGATCACTTGTGTACCTACACCAAGTAAACCTCCAACTAATACTCTTGTTCTTGTACTCTTTATTGTAACTTGACAAAAGTCTAATGTCAATTTGTTGCATCTTCTCAAGTGGGAAATACGATTCCTATTTCGGAGGTACGCGATGATGTAGTAACTGCATATAGACAGGAAATACTTTGGCAATCTGAAGAAATGCTTAAACCTTTCAAGAAATTGTTCGACAAGAAAAAGGTATTATTGTAATATTGTGTTTTTGAATAAAGCTTAGTAGCTTTACATATTCCATTTAGAGCCGGACCTGAACTTATACGAACAATACATACATATTGGGCCTTACAATTTTTATGGTTTGCGGAAAAATAAAAAAACTAATTTCAAGAATCACTAAATCGTTATTAGTATTGAAGATATGCATTTTTGTTAACTCATATTTTCAACAAATTCTGTTCGCGTTTTATTTCGTTAGGATCTCATATTTTCATTTCGTATTAGGCCTTAGATTTATCAGGTACGGGCCTTATTCCATATGTCTAAAATCAAAACCTTAATGATAGGTTGCAGTAGAAGTTCATGTGGTTGAATCAGATAATATACCAGCTGCTATAGCTCAAGAAGTTACTCAGAAATCAATAGAGAGACTTGTTATTGGAGGCTCATCACGTAATTTCTTTACTAGGTATATTACCATTATGTTGCTAGCTTTAAACCTTTTCTTATTTTGGTTTCTTGTATCAATGAATCTAACTTGAAATATTACAGGAAAGCTGGTATGTGTTCGGCCATATCAACTTTGATGCCAAATTTTTGTACAGTCTATGTTGTTTCAAAAGGAAAATTATCAAGCGTCCGACCATCAGATTCAGATGGAAATGCAACTATAAGAGATGAAGGTAGTGAAAGAACTTGTTCATCTGATGGTTCTTCTGGTCCAAACTCAGGTTCATTACACATCAATCTAAAAATTTGTGAATATGCTACTAGAAATGTTGTGTAGGGTCTAATTTTGCTCCTCTTTGTTTTCTTGTAGAATCAACAGATGGAATGTCAAGTGCAAATGAATCTCAATCTCGTGCTCTCTCCTTTCCGCGTAGGAGATATCAACATATCCCGATAATGGCAAGACAAACATCAGTTCCAATGGAAACAAGTTCTGTTGGGTCGGATGAAACAAGGTGTATGTCTTTGGATGCAGAGGAAGCTAAAGATGTTTCGAGTATTAATAGAAGCAGCACAGATACTACATCACGTTGGACTCCTAGGCTTAGAGATTATGAGGAGAGGAAAGACGCTATGAGTTCTTCTTCTAGCAACCGTGATTATGGGAATGGTGGTAATAAATTTAGTTGGACTGGTATGGTAGTTGATACTACTAACTCTAGGGCCTCTCAACAAGCTTCTAACATGTCTGAAGCTCTAAGTGAACAATCATTTTCAGACAACCAGGTACTAAAATGAAGTTCTTTTTCTCACATTAATCTTTGGAACACAAAGGATCGGTCCATTATCCCAAACTACATAAATAGTAAAAAATGCATTCGCATAGCGAGTGACTAAGTTTGATAACAAGACATTAGAGGTGACAAACACTAAGCCACTTGCTCCTTATTAATGACACTGAGTTTTGATTCCGAATATTCCGACATTGTCATGTCAATCATAATAATGTAATGTTTTTGTTCAGGTGAATCTAAACTTTGAGATTGAGAAGTTGAGAGCTGAGCTTAGACATGTTCAAGAAATGTATGCGGTAGCTCAAACCGAAACCTATGATGCATCTCGAAAGGTGAAGGCTACAAAATCTCATATATCTCTCTGCTTATTGATGATATCTATTAGTTTTGTGCTCAAGGCTTTTTGAAATGTTTCAGCTTGGTGAGCTTAACCAACGTCGGTTAGAAGAAGCTATTAAGCTTGAAGAGCTAAAGCTAAAGGAGCACGAAGCTAGAGAGTTAGCAGAAAAGGAAAAACAGAAGTTTGAACAGGCGAGGAGAGATGCAGAGAACATGAGGGAAAGAGCGGAGAGAGAAATTGCGCAAAGAAGAGAAGCTGAAAGGAAATCTGCTCGTGATGCTAAAGAAAAAGAGAAGCTTGAAGGCACTCTAGGCTCTCCTCAACTACAATATCAACACTTCACATGGGAAGAAATCGTAGCTGCCACTTCGTCGTTCTCCGATGAAATGAAGATCGGAATGGGAGCTTATGGATCTGTTTACAAGTGTAATCTTCATCATACAACCGCAGCTGTTAAAGTTTTGCATTCTGCTGAAAGTGGTCTGTCTAAACAATTCAAGCAAGAGGTAATGAAATTAGGTTTGAGCAGGACCGGCCTTTAGATTTTAAAGATCGCAATCTTAAAATAAAAATAAACCAAATTTACATAACATTTAAAATAATAGGTTGTTTTCTTAACTAAAATTTAAAAAATTAAAAAGGGCCGCAAGCTAATGCTTAGGCTCGGCTCTCCGTTTGAGCATTCAGTTTGAGGAGTTTTCGTTCGGTTTTTGTGCCCATTTCTAAATAAATACTTTCTGTTTTTTGGTTCACTTATCTCTATGATCTCTCTATATTGCAGCTCGAAATCTTGAGCAAGATTCGGCACCCACATTTGGTTCTGCTTCTAGGAGCGTGTCCGGAGCAAGGAGCTTTAGTTTATGAGTACATGGAAAATGGTAGTTTGGAGGACAGATTGTTCCAGGTCAACAATAGTCCACCACTACCATGGTTTGAGCGGTTTAGGATCGCTTGGGAAGTCGCAGCAGCTCTTGTATTCCTCCACAAATCAAAGCCTAGACCGATCATTCACCGTGATCTAAAACCCGCTAACATATTACTTGATCACAATTTTGTAAGCAAACTTGGAGACGTAGGACTCTCAACAATGGTTCAAGTCGATCCTTTATCAACCAAATTCACTATATACAAACAAACAAGCCCTGTAGGAACATTGAGCTATATGGATCCAGAGTATCAACGCACGGGAATGATCTCATCAAAATCAGATGTCTATTCGTATGGAATGATCGTTCTTCAGCTTCTTACAGCAAAACCGGCTGTTGCATTGACACATTTGGTTGAGAGTGCAATGGATAGTAATGAAGATTTTCTTCAAATTTTAGATCAGAAAGCAGGTAACTGGCCGGTTGACGAAACCCGAGAATTGACCTCATTGGCCTTGTGTTGTACAGAGCTACGTGGGAAAGATAGGCCTGATTTGAAAGATCAGATTCTTCCCGCGCTCGAGAGCTTGAAGAAAGTAGCTGACAAGGCAAGGAACTCTATCTCTGAAGTGCCAACGCAGCCTCCTACTCATTTCCTCTGTCCCTTACTTAAGGTAAACTCTATACGAATTCTTCTTAGTTACTTGCAAGTGAAGTAATTGGTTAGACTTTTGAGATTAACCTAGGTTCCTAGGGCTAGAAACTTTAGGGTCAAGTCAGCTCTTAATGTGAGAGAACTTTGTGTATATGATGCAGGACGTGATGAACGAGCCTTGTGTTGCGTCAGACGGATACACATATGACCGTCGTGCAATAGAGGAGTGGCTTGAGGATCACGACACGTCGCCGATGACGGATTCGCTGTTACGTACCAAGAACCTTTTGCCCAACTATACTCTTTACTCAGCTATCATGGAATGGAGATCTACTCTACAATAAGGCAAAAACATTGTAGCGTTTCTGAGTATATAAAACGGCAAGACGTTCTCACACCCTTATTTCTTTTAAAAGGAATTTTATTTTCAAAAAAAAAAAAGGAATTTTATTTTCATTTCTTTTAAAAAGAAAATCCTCATTCTTTTTTTTTTTTTTTTTTCCCTNGTCACTACCTCATTCTTTTTCATTGTAACGTTTGTGAAGAGCAATAAATAGGATATGGGTTTTTATATCTTTGGATTTGTATAAGTTCATACAAATTTTGTATCAACAAACATTTATTATGCGGTATGATACTCGAGACATAAATTACACATTACAAATTTTGGTTCGTACACATGTTTTTGTGGGTTGGGTTTTAAATCAGGAACATTATTAGAATGTATAAACCGAAATTAGAAACACCTTATTTTTGGTTTTTATTTGTTGATTTATGGTCATTACATAGCCCGTGATCTTTGTCATTTGTGGCTTCATTCATTGTCCAAAAGGAAACAGTAATTCTCTCAGATTCTCCATTGAAAAGAAAGAACTTGAGGGAAAGGTTTACTGTTTCTAGGGTTTCGATATTCCTTTTTTTTTTAATTGGAAAATGGAAATCCTTTCCCTAGTTAGATTGAATCTTTGAATTCCCATAAATTCAAAATTTATCAAGACCCAATTGATCAAGTTTCGCCCTTTTCCTCTTTTTTTTTTGATTCAATTGCATTACACAATGCGGATATTCTTGAATTTGGTTGTATTTCTCTTGTTTTCTCTCGCGTTCTCCGAGAAAAACTCCTGCTCGCAACTCCTTCCGCGACCGTTGATATTCGAAACAGAGCTTAAGAGCGTTGAAGATGATAATGTCAATGTGAATTGCACAAGCTGGAGATTCGCGGCGGAGACGAACAATCTCTCGCCGTGGAAAACAATTCCGGCCGAATGCGCCGATTACGTGAAAGATTACCTGCTGGGTAAAGGCTACGTCGTCGATGTGGAGAGAGTCTCGGAAGAGGCTAGGGTTTATGCCAGCAGCTTCGAGCTTAATGGTGACGGGAAAGATATTTGGATTTTCGATATTGATGAGACTCTCTTATCGAATCTTCCATATTATATGGATCACGGTTGTGGGTAATTTCTCCTCAATTTTTTTATGTATTTTTTATATATTAATTTTGTCCTTTTCTGTGTTTTAGATGTTCAGATTTTGAGATATGTTATATTATGTTTCTTGTGTCTTTTGTTTTGGAGAAGTTTACAATATAACAATTGATATAATGTTAAGATAATATTAGAAACTGTTAAATTGTATGATTCTGTTTTGGAATATGCAGGCTTGAAGTTTTTGATCATACGGAGTTTGATAAGTGGGTAGAGAAAGGTGTTGCACCAGCCATAGCACCAAGTTTGAAACTTTATCAAAAGATTAAAGATTTGGGATACAAAATAATCCTACTCACAGGGCGGATAGAGAACCACAGGTTTATAACTGTGGAGAACCTCCTCAATGCCGGATTCCGTAACTGGGACGAGCTTATTCTCAGGTACATATACTCTATTCTTAGCTTTCTTGGGCCAAAGTTCATTACAATGTAGCGGCTCATAAGTTTGGATTTGGTTGATTTACGATTTTATTTGGTGGTTTATATGCAACAGATCGTTGAATGATGTGCATAAAACAGCGACGGAGTACAAGTCAGAGAAGAGGGAAGAGATGGTGAAAGAAGGGTATAGAATCAGAGGCAATTCAGGTGACCAATGGAGTGATTTATTGGGTTCTGCCATGTCTCAACGGTCCTTCAAATTACCAAATCCAATGTATTATATTCCCTGAAGTGGCGAAACAACCCTTTAACAGGATTATATTCAGGCGACCTATTGTTTTTAAAGATTGGGTTGCCATTTACTTGCTATATATATGAACCGATTCTATATCTATGTTAAAAAGCTTATTCCTATGGTCAACCTTTAATAGTTAACTAAGTCGACTTTTGCTTGTTTCACACCATCTTGTAATGACAAATAGGTTCAATCGCCTATCCAAGAGTTCACTAAACCAGCAAATCAACTTCTGATTCCACCCAAACAATCTGACCAAAATAACTATATGATCCTTCTCCTTTGTGTTGAAAGGGAACCGGTTATTTTTAACTCAAAAGTTAAAACAGAATATGTAAGACTAAGAAGAAAAGGGAGAGATTAAACACTAGTTTCACATTTCCATATAGGTGTTTATCCACTTACAAACATGCACAAGAAAGTACAACAAAGACGTCTACTAATTATGAAGTAAAGAAAAACAAGGTTTATAACATAAGAACAAACTTCGTGATGTACCCTGATCAAATTCTCAACACCTTCTCACAAAGTTTGTCTCTTATTGAACTATGACGGTGGTAGTGGCATAATTTAACTAGTCTGTTGGGTTCCACGGGTACGGTCACGGTCATGTTCACCACCTGTCTGTTGTTGTCCATAGTAGTAAGCTCTGTCTTTGATATCCTGAGCTTTGCCTCCCAGCTTCATTCTTGCACTGTCCGCTCTATCTGACCCCTTTGGTTGCTCTCCCATGGCGTACCTAATTATAAATGCACGCCCATATGTATAACATTAACATTTATCAAATACTTCTAAAACATATAACAAGCTAGCCAAGTCAACTTTTGTGTTTAGTCAGCCAAAAAATAACCGACTCCCCAAAATGGAATTGAAATTCCAACAATAGTTCATCGCATTCAGTGATACAAAGTAGGACTTAATTTATATCACATTATTATATACTCTTTCAATACTAATCTTCTATTAAGGTGATTTACCACCTTTGTAAAACGTTTTTCTGTATCATGATCACAAGCACATGTTTATACAAATGGAGCTATAAATATGTGCTTGCTTACTTGTAGATCCAAGAGAAGGCGGTTATAGCTGCAATGCCAAATCCACCGGAGGAAAGAAAGCCGGTGATGAGCAATCCAACGGTGATAAGAGCCGGAACGAGGATTGGGCTGAAGATGACAAGTAGAGGAGTGGCAACGGTCAAAGCTATAACGGTCCCAACAAGTGTGAGGCTGGAGAGAACAAGGAGGGACCCACCAGCGGTGACTGCAGTCACAACTTTAGCAATTTGCCTAGACTTGGAGTAGTCTTGGCTAGAGATCTGGTACTGGTCCCGGCCGTACTGGTCACGGTCTCGGCCTATCAACGGGTACTGGTCACGGCCGACGATATCGTGATGGGTTCTAGCTGTATCTGTCATTTTGCTTTTGTTCTCTAGAGATTGAAGAGAGATGTATCAGTATGTATTTTGGAATAGAAATGAATGTTGTGACGATTATATGAAGAGAAGGTCCATGCAATTGTAAGCCACGTGTTAGAGGTGTCACCATGCAGCAGTTGCATGTGTAAACGAGATGGGTCTACTTGAGGACACGTTTGTTTTTTTTGTATGAGTACGGTGTTGGCATTGAACCGAACGTAAATCCTAAACGGATCATTGCTGGTTCATATGGGTTCGGGCCTTCCATGAAAATATTTTAACGGCCTACCATTGAAAAACAATTTCAAAGGGTAAAACCCAATAACTATATTCCGTAAACATGCTTTATTATCATAGGGGTCGACAATCTGTATCCCCCAGAAATTCTCATATAGCGTCCTATCCCCCCAAAATTTAAGGGTCTTTCTGTAACTCCATAAATTAAATTAAACTATCTGTGTCCACACAAAATTAAACTTATTAATCCCNTTATCATCGTTATGATCTTTTTGGTGTAAACAATACTTAATCAAAAGTTAGTGTGTTTTAAAGTGAGTAAAATATGTAACTAATATACTATTTTGTGAAAATCAAAATAAAATTGATGTATGATTATGAAATTTGAATTTTAAAAGAAACAAACTTCGACCCTCTCTAACACACGATATCCAAACATAAATTTTAGTCAATTTTTCTTTCTCAGCGACAACGTAGATTTCTTCGCTGACGTTTGCCGCCCACCGGTTTGCTATCCTATGTCTGCTATAGTGTAACAACACTTTTTGTCTGCGATAGTTTGAGTGTTTTTTTTGAAACTCAGACCGGCGACCATGGAGATTTTCTTTATAGCGTCTTATGGTGGTTGGTCCGAGGTGAAGCAACCACCGAACAATAACATCGGTTCCACTGGTCTTCATCTTCATCTTTGTTCCCCTCCATTGCAGATTTCTTTCTCCCTTGCAAGCTTTCGGCCGGTCTCAACCTCTTACACTTCTTTTGCGAGTCCACTCCGGCAATGCCTCGACAGTTTTTCTTCATGTTTAATCGCCGTAAGTGAACATATTTGTCTTATCATATATGTTTTTTGGGTTGGACGTTCATGTTTGGCCGGTGATTGTCTACTTTGTTGCCTTTGCTGTCTCGGTCTACATTTTGCTTTGTTTTGGCTTTAGTTTAAGATTATGTGGTCTTTGCGATCCTTTGGCCGTAGATGGTTAATTGTTGTTCTAGCTTTGCTGGTGCGGTCTTGTCCTTCTCCATGGTCTCGTTTTGGTTTGGCATTCTTGCTTTGTAGTTTGGTTGATCTTCTCAAGTTATAGTATAGCAAGTT
>OVAV01002327.1:0-11394 GCA_900406375.1 Iberis amara
ATTTGAATTTGTCTTCTGCATGCTGGGTTGTCTGGTCTCTTTCGAACTACTACCTACCGATGCAGAACGTTGCCCTCCAATAGGTTTTGTCCTCCCTCTGAGCATTCTTAACTAGACGGAGCTCGCTGACAATCTTGTCCATCATTTCGTCCATCATTGATTTCTTCATACTTTCCATTAATTGCCTCATTTCAGCATCCCTAGTGGCGTTTAACGCCTCCATCTGCTCGTAGACAGCTTCTACGTCGAATGGAACATAGCCTTGTCCACCCCCTGCTTCTTCTCCTATAGAATGGTCTTCTACCTCGATTCCTTTATCTTTGCCTTTCGTTTTCTTCTCCTTACCCTTCAGATTCTTCTCGCCACCTATCATAGGCCATTTCGCATATCCGCCTAACCACATGACATTGGTGAACTTGAAATCCTGGCCAATCAACCCTTCAAGGTATTCAAGGGATACATCCACGATCTCATCATCCCATACATTGACGTTGTCGTCCATAATGCGCTCCGTATCTTCAAGGTATGGCTTCACAACAAGCTGCATATATGATAGACATGTTCATACATTGTCAAAACTTATGCATGTACAAATCAATTCAAACACGAAACTCTTGTCTACCGTAACTTACATCTTTCATGTATTCAACCTCCATAATTTTTTTGTTGTGAAACAGTTTTAAAGCGGCCAAGCTTTGAACAGACTCGTCTGTGAATGTGTTCTGGTCCTCCGGATCCGGAAGAAACCTCTCCAGTTCGGGAATAGTCTGGAAAAATAACAACTGAAATGCAATGGTGAACCCGTGTGTGGTGGTGTGTGACTGGTTCAACTTGACATATAGCTCCTTCAGCGTTTTGCACTTCTCACCAACCTTAACCATTCTCAGTGTCAGTTCGAATGACTCACGGCCCCACGGGTATCCTTCGAATGCCTCTAGGTCTTTCACCATCTCGACTATGGGTGAAGAAGCCCTAACCAGTTGTCTACTACATAACAGAACTCCTTCCACTATGACGATCAACGCTAGCCTTCTGCGACGCCAAGAAGGCATTATGTCCCACTGTGGCAGAAGACAGTCGCCCTTCAGCATGTCCAACACCTCCTTAACTGTAAGATTGTCGTCTTCTCTTGGAAATAGCATATTCCAATATGGTCTCCTCGGGTCCGATGGTGTTTGCATCCTCTTTATCTCGTTTGCGTCCGGAAATTATCCACACGGTAGACCCGTTACTATCCTGAACTCGCACAGTGAAAACCTAAATGGCTGTCCACCGAAGACGAACCATATTTCGTGTTTACTCGCCGTTATGAGAGACCTACATAGCATTTGGTGGACCAGTTTCCCAGATAATGACGCTTTTCTGACTGGTATTTTCAGGAGTGGGCCGAAACATGAAGCTTTAAGATATTCCAGATCCGGTGTACCTTTAAGCGAGTCAACAATATCCAAAAGAAATTCCGGTCTCGAATATGAGTTGATGCGTCCACTGGGAGGGTATCTATCGCTCGCGTAGAGCCTTTCTGGTAGTTGGTTAGGGTCGAAAACAAAATCATTTGGGAAGCCTCTGTGGACCACTGGTACGTTTTGCTTGCTACCGGATGCATGCGCATCATTATTCCTCTTGCGTTTAGATCTTCTAGAGCTGGTGGCTTCCGACATAATCGATGTTAACAAAACAACCAGCGAGATTAGTAACAAAAAAGGAGAGAGTTGAAGAGTTTTTCTTCAATGGAAGTTTTGATTTGTGGGAGAAAGAGAAGATAGATGAGTAGTTGTGGAGAGAGAGACGAGAAAAATAGGGAAGTGTGACTGATTTGACGATTGAGCAGTTACTTTTTGAAAAAATAAAAATCGCTTAAATTTTAAATTTAAACCGGGAAGCGTGAGTTTTAATGGGTGTAGAACCATCTTTTTGTTATAGGCGATTATGGCACAGTCTATAAAAAGTGCACCTTATGGCATTTTCCTAAAAAGCTAGTGAATTTTTGGCACACCAGGTAATTATCTCTTTCTTATTTGTAAATGTCGGAGGCTTTAGCTTTATATACAACGTAATATGAAACTTAATAGCTTAATGTAAATTGACTAATTTGTACAAATGATAGTAATCCTCCATATATGACAATCCTACATTATGATATTACTTGGTTTTGATGCATAATAGTGGGAATTTATGTCTGCTATTCTGCATTATCTGAGCGCTTTCCTTGTACTTTTGGCTTCTTTTCAGGATTTTAGGTGTTCGGGTTGTTTTGGAGCAAAAAGATAGATTCCAAGACATTTCAGATGCAAAATGACCAAGTGCGAAGAAGGAGGGGGAGACCGCTCTCCTCATATTGGCATGACTACGGACCAAGAGAATGATAGATCGATTGGGCCAAAGTCCCTAGAGTTTTACGGATCAGAAGATCGATCGATCCACAAGAAGAACGGTCGATCCCTTTTATGCAGTGCCCGATCGATCTCTATGGAGATCAATCGATCCGTACACCCGAGAAGAATGAAAAAAGTCAAATTACAAGATTGTCCTCAAGCCTATCTGCATTTTCCCTTATTTTTATTTGTTTTGTTTTAGACTATAAAGCCTTTAGGCTTAGTTTTATATTTTGAACGCCCTTTTTAGATGCTTAGAGCTTTTACAGAGAGACGAATTCCGAATCTTGTATTTTGGAGAAGAATTCTGAACTCTGCTTTTTATTTATACAATTTGGTTTTGCTTATTGATTTCAGTTATGCTTTCTTCAATAATGCTTTTTGTTCCCGTTTCCATGTCTGAGTAGTTCCCCAGTTAGGTTTTAGGGTTTTCCAGAGAAACCAAGTTTGATAATTAGGGTTCTACATAATGGATTAAAATTTTTAGGTTCTTAATTTAGGCTTGTTCTTAATGCATGAATTAAAGTAGCTAACTAATTCATTGATATTAGATTGATAAACGCTAAGAGATTTTATTAAGAGATATGATCTAATCTAGATGAGTAGATGTTCTTGCTTGCGAGAGTATTATCTGGAATGTCTATGAACTTATTGAATCTGAATATTAATGCATGGTCGAATTAGCTAGATACAGCGAGAGTTTGATTCTGATAATTTGAACATAGGGTTTAATACTCCGAGAGGAGATAATCTATTTGTGTCGTTCATGTTGAGAACTATTTTCAAAGAAAATCTTGTATGTTAACCTGAACTTTTAAACCTAAATACCTGTGAAATTCCCTAATGCCCGACGCTTTTATTTATTGATTTACTTTCGTTTAATTTACCGTTATTGCTTAAACTCAGTGACAAACAATCTTTTTATTTTGTCTTAGCTCGATTCTATATTTAAACTGAAAGTGTGCTTGTTGGTCTTTCGTTTGCAGTACAAATTTAGGATTAAAATTCTAGATCTATCACATTCCTCAATACCCCACCCCCAAGTGGAGTATGGATGTCACAAATATCTGCAAGTTGTTGGGTTTTTGGAACATGAGATGAAATGATAACACCTTTGATAATCTCATCCCTTATGAAATGACAATGGGATTCAATATGTTTCGTCCTTTCGTGAAAACCAAGATTACACTAAGATATATAGCTGATTGATTACCACCGTAAAGCAGAATAAGATAGTAAAAATCAACTCGCAAAGTAGTGAGGAACTCATGTAACCACAATATTTTACATATCGTATCCGCCATAGATCTATATTCAGCTTCCACCGAATATCTAGAAACCGTATCTTGCTTCCGCATTTTCCAAGAGACCGGTGAGCCACCGATTGGACAAACCAAGTAGTTATTGAACACCGAGAAAGAGGGCATCCTTCCCACTCGGAATCACACCAAACCGTAAGGCGTAAGTCGGTATTAGCACGAAGAATACCCTGTCCAGGAGTTCCCTTGAGATAGTATACAACGCAAAGGACCGCCTCCCAATGTTCAGCACGAGGAGCGTGCATGAATTGAGAGAGTAAGTCGATAGCATAAGAGATATCCGGCCTGGTGACATATAAGTATATAAATCAACCTACTAACCTGCGGTAGCAAGACAGGTCGGGTAGATACTCACCAACCTCAAAAGCCAATTTTTGGCTCTGTTCAATAGGATGAAAGACTGATTTTCAACCAAGCAGTTCCGAGTCGGTAATCATATCCAATGTATATTTTCTTTGGAACAAATACATCCCATTAGGGCTCCGAGCAACCTCTATGCCCAAGAAATATTTCAATACACCAAGGTCCTTGATTTTGAAAAAGGAGCTCAAGTATTGTTTGAAGTCATTGATGACCTTAATAGAACTTCCAGAGATAATGAGATCATCAACATAAATGAGGACATGAAGACAACGCTTACCAGAAACATCGGTGAATGTAAATAGAGAATGATCCGATAAATATTGGTGAAAACCATAAGCTTTAACATCAGTAGTAAGCTTCGCAAACAACTACCTGAGTTTTGTCATCAGTTCTAAAACCCGGAGGAAACCAAATGTATACCTCTTCATCAAGCTCGCCATGGAGAAAAGCATTATGAACGTCCATTTGGTGAACCTCCCAATCTCGAGATACCAAGAATTGAAAAAAGAACGTACAGTGGTCATCTTACAAACCGATGCAAAAGTCCTTTTATAGTCGAGACCCTCGATTTGGTTATTTCCGAGAAAAACAAGTTGCGCCTTGTATCGCTCTATTGTACCATCAGAGTGATGTTTGATTGTAACCACCACTTACAACCAATAACTTTCTTTCTAGCAGGTAGTTGTTCAATAGTCCAAGTTTCATTGGCTTCGAGAGCATCGATCTCGACTCGCATAGCTTGGCGCCATGAATCATGTTGCACCACTTCAGCATATGAAGACATAATTTTTGGAGTTGTTATCACTGCAAGATATGAACGATGAGAAGCAGAGAAACGAGAGCTAGTAAGATACGCGTTCAACGGAGACCAAAATGAGTCGATGAAATCATTGTCTAAAGCATAATGAGTAATGTCCATGACATAATCAGTTAGTTTAACAGAGGATTTTCTCTATCTCTTTCCTTTACCCAACTCTTGTGATGGAGGAACCACTGCGTCAACAAAATCATTAGTGGTAGAATCAGTAGGCAAAAGACTTTTATAGGAGAAGCAATCTCACTATCGTTATGATGCGTTAGAGACAGAGTAGAAGATGTGGTAGCATGAGAATCATCTAGTATAGAAAACTCAGGAGGTTCCACAGCAGGGGAAACTAGAGCTGGTGGACACACAAGTGCAAGAAGTGATGGCTTTGTGACAAAAACATCATCATCATCAAAGAAAGGCAAATGTGTTGATGAAGAAGGCGTGATTATTGCTTGTTCAGATGTTGCATTAGCAAATGGAAAATCATTTTCAAGAAACTACACATCATGTGAATAAGATATGTGATTAGTCTCCAAATTATATGTAGTCCAACCTTTCTTCCCGAAGGGATAACCAAGGAAAACCGAGCGAGTTCCATGAGGAGCAGATTTATCTCCGCCATGTCGTTGGTTATGGATGTAGCAAAGACATCCAAAACACGCAAATGATTTATAGGTGGTGGTCGATTATATAGAACTTCAAAAGGAGTTTTGCCTTTGAGAACCATGAAGGGTGTGCGATTAATCAAATAGCTAGCAGTGAGTGCACAAAAACTCCAAAATTCAATGGGAAGAGAAGTTTGAAATTGTAAAGCCTGAGCGGCATTTAAGATATTTCAATGTTTCCTCTCAATAAGTCCATCTTGTTGTGGAGTGCCGACATATGATGTCTCATAGATAATGTCGTTTTTCCGAAAATAAGCACTTAAACTCATGAACTCCGATACTTTGAATAGTTTTGACCTTCTTGTCAATTTGTCTCTCATCATAAGTGAAAAATTTTGAAGTGTAGATGCTGTAGTAGTTTTGTTCGGCAATAAAAATATCCACAAGGCTCTTGAGTAATCATCAACAATAGTGAGAAAGAATCTTGAACCACAAACTGATGGTGTCCGATAAGGACCCATAAATCACAATGAACTAACTCAAATATTGTTGTTGTCTTATTATTACTCAAAGAAAACGAATCTCTTGTTTGTTTTGCTCGTATACAAACGTCACAAGACTTGAAATCAAAATGATTACTTAAACTACTATCAGAAATTTTCAGCAGCTCCATTGCCTTAGAAGATGGATGGCCTAAGCGACGGTGCCAGATATCTGAAGACTGAACATCCATCGTGTGCATCACCGCATCAGCATTCACACCTCTAAAGAAATATAAGTCATTCAACTGTTCACCCGCTCTAATCAGCATCTGTGTGATGCGATCCTGAAAGAAACAACCACAATCCCGAGTTAATTGAGACATTGATGTAAGGTGGCATTGAAGTCCATCAAGGAAAAACACATTTAGCGAGCGTAGATGTGATCCAAGTTGAACATAATCTTGTTTAGAAGACGTAGTATAACGACCATCCGGTAGTTTGATATAAACAAGTTCCATAGCACACACATCAGTGAGAAAATCCAATTTACTAGTCATATGATTACCAGAAAGACGAGAAACAGAACTCGTGTAAATGTCTGAGGCTTTAGCCTTATATACAACGTAATATGAAACCTAATAGCTTAATGTAAATTGACTAATTTGTACGGATGATAGTATTTTATATATGACAATCCTACATTCCTCAATAGAATTAATTCGGTTTGTGGATTAGCTCATTTCCTCTATAAATGTTTTTTCGTAAATACAAAATCTTACAAAACAGAGCTTAAAATCAAGTCGACTTGATTCAATAAACATTTGTAACATTCATTATTTTTTGACGTTCTTACATTTCTTATAAAATGATCCACTCATTATAATGCATGTGTAAAATTTATAATGAAAGAAATGAAGATCACTAGTATTACTACTCGTATTTGACTTTCAAATACCAATAACTAGTTTTTCAAAGTTTTAAGATTATCAAGCAGAATTTTGATTAGTAAACTAGAACAGAGAGAGACATCACGTTCTCTGAATTAACTGTTGCATTGCTTATAAACGAGAAACCACAAGTTCATCATCAACTTCGTCTCTACCAAAAGAGTCTGGAGTCTGATGAATTTGGTTTCCACCTTTGGCTGGCTCTGAAGCTCTGTAAGCAAATGCTGATTCAGAAGATTTCATTCACTTCACTTCGTATTCAAGATAAGTTGTGTGAATCTTCTTCTTCTCCCTGTATTTCGTCACTGTCTCTCTATCCACATGACGGTTTCTTGTTGTTGTTGTTGTTGTTGATCCTGTTGCAACATGAATACTCTCTTCATTTGGAAAGAAAGATGAATAATCACATTGTCCACTAAAATTTCATCAAAACATATCATATATTAGGGAAGAGAAAGTCAGGCTCGGCCCATTTAATTTTTAGCACTAGTGAATATTTTTTTTTTGTCGCTTTTTAAAATGAAATGATTTTTAAAAAAAATATTTTTGAGCCATTTTCTTTTTACATTTTCCAGAAATTATTTTTAGACTACTGGATTTTTGCCTTTTACCCACCCCTACTGAATAAGGCCCATTTTTTGTTATGTATATTTGTTGTTTTCCTTTTGCTTTGTAAGTTTTATCGTTTTTGGGTTTTTAATAATGTCTAACTTGTTGTATTTAGTTAGGGAGGTACAAACTTATCAGGGTTTGTCTCCAGTGCAAAATTCCTGCGACGGTCACCGACCAATTTATTGGGATATTAAGGGTTGTTTATGTCGGTCTAGAAAGATTTTTCTTTCTAGGTTTCGTGGTCCTTCGGGAGTTCTTTCTAAATTTCGTTTCGGAGTAGTTAGTTCCTCTCTTGATGAGAGCATCTGTCCAGTATGGGCTTGTATCTTCCCCTTGGTGGGACTCCATCTACCCTTCATGGGTTTGTATTTTTCTTAAGTTAATGCAACATATATTGACAAAAAGGGTATAGAAATGAGATGAGTGCGATCGAGAAGCATCCTTTTTGGTAGGGAGGATTAAATTAAATCTTCGTCATACTTGATCCCAAACCTCTACTTCTCCCTTATCCATCTTTAACCTTTGGTCCTAAACTCCAAATCTTCAAGAAAACATGTTAGTTATGAGAGGACAACATAGTGACCAAATACAAAAGTTCAACAGTAGTCAATTATTATTGAATCAAGGGTCGACGAACTCTTAATTTAAGTTCGTCTTTGAAAGGAAGAGAGTTACACAGAAAGGTGAGGTCGTCTACAAGACAGACGAACTCACAAACATATGATTACACTAACGTTTCTCTCTCTAATCTCTCGCTAAGATCCGCGGGGCTTTTTTTCAATGGTCGGGGTATTTCTTTTATAGTCTCATTTGTCATCATTCAGCTATGAAGAGTTTTTAACTAGTACGACATTAGCTCGGCTCGATGTAAACTTATTTCTGGGTTTACTATTCAAGCTCGACGGTGTAGGTCGTAGGTCACTATTTAGTTCGGCTATAAACCCACTAGGGTCACTGTAGTTCCGACACCGTCCCCTTCTAGCTCTTCTTGGATTCAATCTTTAGTCTGGTGGGCTTGATAATGGACTGAAAGTCCTCGTCATGGGCTTGACTCATACCCAACAATATGTTCCCCCTTAGTCCGACCAGACAAGGTAGCTTCAGCTTTGTTGGACACAAAAGGTTTTGGGGACTTTTAGGTCATTATTCGGCAGCTATCCTAGACGTAGGGTTTCAGTCCTAGACTCAGGGTTTCAACGGTAGGGTTTCAGGCCTAGAATCCATATCCATGTATAAAGGGACGAAGAAGCTTTTTGCCCTGGTGGAAGAATTAGGAGGATCAGTGCCGCTTGACCTGTCAAAGACTCTTGACGAGGAGTTAGAGAAGAAGGTCTTGGAGAGGGAGGGGATGGTAATTACTGAGCTCACAAACGAGAATTTGGGTGGTCCTTTTGCTCCTATGTAGTCTTCTCGAGGTTGGTGATCAGGGTGCTCCTTCAAGCCTACCTTCGCAAGCAGTCGACCCTTCGATTGATCATAACGTGTCGTCGTCGAATCTTCCCCCAAGTGTTTAGTTTTTTTTTTCTTCTCTTTCTGTATCCTTATCATTTTCGTCGAACTTTCGTTTGTAATGGTATTTCTTTTAATGAAGTTTTATTTTGCAAACACTATCTCGTGCTATTGGTCCGACTATCTTTTTGGCCTCGCTTTCGTATTGTGTATCAAGTTTGCTCGACAAGATCTTTGATAGACTACATAGGCTAGGTTTGCCTTAGGTTTTATTTGCGAGACTGTGCTCAAAGGTGCGAGGTTACGTTAACCTCAGCTTCTCCTTTGGTATTATAATAGATGGCGAGCTTGCGAGTCTAGGCTCGGCTTATGTGTTGCTCGTATTATTTAGAATGTGCGAGTGAATTCCTCCGCTTTTTATGGGCAAGTATTATTGTAGAGTTTTTTCCTTATTCCCCAATTGAACATCTGGACAGGATGTCAATGCGAGTCTAGGCTTAGCTTTTTTTGTTGTGAGTCTGAGTTCGGCTTTGTTTTTTACTAGTTCAACATTGGCTTTTTGTATTGCAAGTCTGAGTTCGGCTTTGTGTTGTGCGAGTCTGAGCTCGACTTTTTTGTTTGTCCAGAGTTTAAATAAAATGAGGGTGTACACCCTTATATACCCCTTTTTTTGGAGTTGCACCCTTTATGGGCTACATACGTACCCTTTATAGAGTGATCATTTGTAGTTCATGTTACAATATTACCTTTACTTAGTAGTCGAAGCGTATGAGGAAGCGCGCGTTCCAGGAGAGAGGTTGCATGGAGCCTTCGGAGTCGGCGAGTTGGTATACGCTTGGCTTAACAATTTTCATGTCTTGGTACGGTCCTTCCCATTTGATGCCGAGCTTACTTGTGCGGTATTCTTTGGTGTTCTCGAAGACGTGTATGAGAACGAGGTTGCCTTCTGAGAATCTTTTGATGTGGACATTCTTGTCGTAATGCCTTGTTGTTTCTTGTTGACAAATATGGATTCGTAGTAGAGCCTGGTTTCTCTGTTCCTCTACTCCGTTGAGCGTGTCGTGTAACATTTGGTCGTTCAAGCTTGGGAGTTCGATCATTTTGAGTAGTCTTAGGCTGTAGACTTTAGCTTCGACTGGACCATGGCTTCTACTTCGTGAGCCATCAAAAATGGTGTTGTATTTGTAGCTCGTTGAGGTGTGGTATGGTGTGACCATAGAACTCCTTCGAACTCGTCCACCCATAATCCTTTTTTCTTCTCTAGCATTTTCTTGAGTATGTTGACGATTATTTGTTGGTGGCTTCTGCCTGTCCGTTGCCTTGAGGGTACCTCGGTATTGAGTGACTAATATGTATTTTCCATTTGGCGCAGAAATTCTCGAACTTATAAGAGCAGAATTATGTGTCGTTATCCGTGATGATTTCATAAGGCAGACCATGTCAGCATATGATATATTCCCAAACGAAGTTTTGGACTTCTTCGTCCTGGATTTTGGCGAAAGCATTGGCTTCGATCCATTTTGTGAAATATTCGGTCATGATGAGGAACGTTTTCCCTCGAGATGTTTGCATGGGTCCGAAGATGTCCATTACCCAATGCATGAAAGGGTCTAGTGACTTGTCGGCGCGTGACATTGGCATTGTTCGCATTTAAGCGCATATTTGTGACAATCAGCTATCATGGTCGGCCAGTAGTGTCCATATTTTTTTACTTTTAGGGTGAGTGCTTGTCCGTTAGAGTGATTTCCTCCTGTCCCATCATGTGTCTCTGTCATGACTAGTGATTTTTGTCTGTGCCGAGGCAAGTGAGCGGTAGAGTCGCGTCGCAACAGATGATCGTCAATCATCATGTAGTGGGCGGCTTTCGCTTTCAGACTGCAAGCTGCCCATCTGTCGTTTGGGAGGGTCCCGTCTGCAATATATAGTTTGATCTCATCTCTCCAATCCATTGGTGGTGGTTCGAGGTTGGCGCCGAATTCAAAATCATCATTTGCAACTCCAGAGTCGTCGAGATGTTGGGGTTACTTATTTCTTCAACCAAAATTGTGCGTCTTAAGCAGGCCCGGTCCTGAGTTTTCTAAGACTACAAGCAAACAAAAAAAAGGCTACTTCGCAAAATTTGATATATTTGTTTTTAAAAAATTTATCTTAAAAATAAAGTTATATAAATATTTTTAAGCATGAAAACAATACATTATTCCTGAAATATGATTCTCCTGACACTTTTACATGCAAACTCATTCATCAAACTTGTAAAATGAAGTTTTTCAGTCATATATTTTTCAATCGAAACATCGACATTCCATTCAAAATCTCTTGCGACATCTTCGACCATAAATAAGACTTTATTAGCTTAAATTTTGAAGAAAAGTTTCTACAATTTCACTTCTGAATAGAATTAATAGAAAAAGATGAACTTAAGAAAGAAAAAGAA
>OVAV01002328.1:0-11387 GCA_900406375.1 Iberis amara
TATTTTATTTTTTAGGCCTTTGAATTTTTTTATAATTTTTATTGTTTTTTATGATTTTTTAATTTTTTTTAATTTTTTATAATTTGTTATTAAAAATAGATTTTTCTGCAAAAAAAAAAAAAAAAACNGCTAGTGGTTCCATGTCAAGGTTAAAAGTGCGTGTAAGTTGTATTCCCGAGGTTTTTTATGCGATTTTTCCGTCTAAGATATTAGGTTTTTATAATAGGCCATATATTTGGATCTACTATATGCTTTTAAAAGAGTGAAACGTACCACTTGTTTAAAGCTTGTTCAAAACTGTTCTTTGACCTTGAGCAAAAATTTGAAGCGTTTGATAGCATACTCTTATATTAACGAGTTCCATTTATTACTATTTATTTATAACACGATTAAGTTTTTTTTTTGTCACCAGTCACCACCACGATTAGGTTTAAGAATCAAAAAGTTAGCAGGTAGATGTAACTATTCTTCATGTTTATATATATAATTAAGAACCAAAGTTGAACACTGTCCAAATACTGTTGATAAATAACCTCCCTTGATCCCCCAAACAAGGTAAACTTGACCCTATCCATTCTCTTCCTAACAAAAAAGCTGTTTTAAGTCTGTTTTGGTCATCTTGACGTTTAAAATCGAGACAGATCAGTAATCTAACTTTCAGGTGGAACATAATCAGAGTTCATCGTGATTCTGAGGTTGTTCTTGATTCATCTTCTCGAGCTTTTGTTGTAGTTCCTATAAAAGGAAAAAATACCAGGTTTAGTAAGTGTTAACTAGTACATGTTTCTTTGAGATCTGATATGAACACAGAAATTTACTTTAAGTTTGTCTTCCAAACACCGAGCTGGAGTAGATAAGACCGCTGCATATCTGCAACAACAGAGTAAGAAGTTGATGGGAAAAAAGAGAAACCCAAACCCAAGATCAAAGATAAGAACTTACTCGCAACGACTTGGTTCGTCGACATCCATAAGTTCATTTTTCAACCCACACCTTAGCTTCACCTGCAGAAAGTGAATTTATCAACCTTTGTATGTCTAATGTCTGTCTTTTGATATTAGATTTAACAATACCCAAACACTTACCTTAAGGCTTCTGTCTGGACCGTTCCAGCACTTATCTCCATTTTTATATGTCATGAATTGGTATGAGTTTTCAAATTTGTCCCATTCCCTATTTGGTCAATCACATAGGAAGCCCCAGAGGATAAATATAAACACAAATAAAATAACTGATATCTGATATCTGATATCAAATTCAAACCAATTGTTCCTTGTATCAGCATAAGCGGAACACGCTTACCCTAACCGTGTTTTTGAATAACCCTCTTCTTGTGTTGCTTCTTTATATCCACAGACTTTGTAAGTATACCTAAGACATTATTTAAGTAATACCAGTAAACGCATCAGATTAACATAATCGTAATACCTGAGATAATGTTATTGCTATGATTATCCTTACTTTCCCTGTTTGCTCTCAAAACAACGACTGTGGAATGAATAGAACTCTTTCTCCGGTCCTGTAATAACAATACATAAGAACTAACCCAAACAAACGCAGATGTAAGAGACAGCACAGGACATCTTATCATACAGACCAAAGTCTTGTTTTAGCTTCTTTTCTAAGCTCGATATCCTTGACTGCATTTTATTCAACTTTGAGCTCGACTCATCGTATTCCTTGCGTACCCTATCAGCCTCTGCATATACCACAACGTAGCAGATGAATCACTGAAGGAAAAGAGTCTTACTTTTACTGTTAATGGAAATGCTAAAGTATTAGTTTACCAGATTTGTCTACTGGGGTGGTCTGTAACAAATTTACAGCCTGTAAAATGTTCTTGACAGTCCTTTGTATCTTCTCTAGCCAAGTAGGGGTTGAAATTGTCTCTATAATTTCATCATGTCATACTTAGTAAGAACTAGATAGTTGAATAACATCTGTAAAGAGAACAAATGTCTGTGGAAATAGTGGAAACCTGAAAAATCAACATCATCATCTGCATCAGATTTGTAAGAAGAACTAGAATCACGGGAATACTCTTCTTCGTAGGAATCATCTTCGGGATCATGATCACTGTATTTTCCATCGTCACCGGTATCCTCATCACCATCTGAAACAAATCCATCATCTTCATCTACCTTATGTTCAGTGATGGGCGTGTGCTCATGGTTTTCCTCATCATCAGCTTGCGGACTCTCCTCTGCCTCAGTTGGCATATCGGATTTCTCTCCTGTCCAACGAGAAGCAACAAGACGCCCTAACTCCTCTTTTGACAACTCTTCCTTCTTCTCGGATACAACATCCTCCTGTCCATAGAATGTAGAGTATGTGGACGTCATGAATCATGATATGTTAAGGAAGTCAATAATCTTCAACATACAACTCAAATAGGGGAAATTTATTAAAAATGCAACATACAAGACTCAAAACGACAAAAGTTATCTCCTTACGAAAGTTTGGAGAACTATATTCTGATTTACGATAATCTTTTGTAGGCATTTAGAAGACATGAAAGTAAATTACCACTTTCTTCATTTCATCTGATTCCTCTTTTTTGGTACTATCATCATTTTGAGATCCATCTAGCAAGGAATCCTCCGGTGAGGGAGATTCTCCCTTTGTCTCCACAACAAGCTGCATTGTAGACAACCTTTTATCATTATTTAACTTCCGAGCAATACATTCTCCACTTTTGGGACGGCATAAAAGAAATAATCATCCAAACCTCATCTGCCGAATCAGTGTGAGCAGACTCTTCTAATACCCTTGATGGGTCAGCTTCATCTTCTGGCTCCTGAAATTAAGATCTAGTTCAGTACCGCTTTAGGGTCAGCATCTTAGAACACAAAGCAAAACAAGAGAAATGAAGATAAACAAAAAGCTGTAAATAAGAGTGTAATTCTCAATCTTAGAATGACAAGACTACAACGTGGGTAATATAGTCTCAGGAATTGAAACTTGATACACTATTTCATGACCTCGTGAAAGAGCGGGAGGTCCAAAACCAGAATGATTGACTTTGTATCTAGTCGAACAAACAAAATATGCAAATACAAGATGAAAGTGTGCCTATTTTTCAGTTTACAAGAGAACTGACCTCATCTGAAGGAATATCGTTGTAATTACCAATCTCATCGTGATGTGCGGTTTCAATGGAATTTTCATCATGATGTGAAACTCCCGATACCCCTTCATCAGGTGTGCTCCCTTCAACTTTTTCATTTTCATTTTTATTTGCCTTCCCCTCACTGTCCTCTTTTCCTTGATGGGCTGCTAATTCAGCATCTTTTTTTTCCTTCTCCTCTTTTTCTTTCTGTAGACGTTCCTTCTCCTCTACCTTCTCAATTTGCTCTTTACGCTCTATAGAAGAAGTGGTTCGAGAGAAACTTAGAACATGTCGAGTTTTTTAATTGCCAAGACCAACAATGTTAAAAGTCAGAAGTCTTTCTTTATCATCTGTAGTCATCATAGCACGTTCTCAAGAAAGAGACAGAAGTGGATGATCTCATTGGATTCCACTACGTCAACTACAGATCATATCTTTTCTTACTTACTTCCTTCCCTTTTTGGTGGTTAAGGATAAGTTTAAGAACTGATATGTAGCACGGGGACGCCAAATGAGTGCGTCTCCCGTACCCGTATCTGTTTGGGGACCCGGTACTTTATGGGGACACCTCAGAAACGTCCCCGAACGTATCCAATCCGATGAGATTATTTTTTGTGTCTTTTCGAAACATTTTGAAGATAAAATGATTTTTTATTTATTTTTTTAAACTAATTTAGGAAAAATTAGAAGTAGAAAAACATAAAGGAAAACATATGATGTTAATGTAGTAGTTTTTTGGAACCGAAAAGTTTTGTTCTGTTAAAAAATTGTAGTGTTTTTTTTTATGTTTTGGCTTACATAACTTTTATATATGAACTTATGATATTTTTCTCCTATTTTTTACTAAGTACCCATCCCGTACCCGTATCTAGTTATTTTAGAAATGCCGTTTTCTGTCCCCGTTCCCGTACCCGTTTTCAGTCCCGTACCCGCCTCAGTGCTACAGGCATGTCAGGTATCTAGCTACAGTTATATGAGGGGTTCCGCTTTCACATTCTAATATGCTTATCTCATGGCAGTGCCATATATGAGGGGTTCTTGAAGATGAAAACAAATCTCAAATCTTATCCACTTGCAAAATCAGCCAACAGAACGATAAAATTATGCATAAAAAGGAAGAAGAGCTAACCTTTCAGCTGCTGAACAAGGCCTTTCAAAATTTTCTCCTCAGTTTTCAACTTCTTCAATTCCGCTTCATCTTTCTCCAGTCCCACTTTTGCCAGTTCGATTTCGTGTTTCCTTATTACAAGCCCTTGATTATATGTTTCGATTTTTTTCTTGAGACTTTCTCGAGCAGCTTTTCCAGCCTCCCAGCATGTATTTTGGCATGTCACCTTACCATCATACTCATCACTTCCATCACAACAATCTGCGCTTGAGGAAAAACATACCATTGAAATCACAAGTGCTGATTAGTCTAATCCTTTAACAATTTTGTCTCCATATGCCATTTAAAAATACAACTTTAACAACGAAGAGGCCTAATATTGTGAATAGTTATAGAAAAGGAGTAACATACCACAAATACCATCATTGACTCTGGAAGAAAATAAAACCAGTGGAGAGTGGCCTGTGTTCCGACAATAGAATTTTCCATTTGGGCAAGCTGAGGTACCTGAAGTTCATAGAGCAAAGTCACAAAGATGATGCAGCACACATAAAGGAAAACTATATTCCTTCAATAAACAAAGGAGAACTTCAAGCATCACCTAAAACTCACAATGGAGCTAAGCTGGTTAAACCTCTCATCAAAAGAGAGTCTTAACTCAAAGACAGAGCTACACTATCAGTTCTACAGTCGAAAAGAACATACTTATTATCTATCTATAGAGAAAACCAAGTATCCTGACTTTAGACTAAAAGAAGATAAATCGAAAAGAACCTGGCTCGTCAGTGCCATCCGAACAATCACAGAAATCGTCATTAAGTTGAGCTCTCGTGAATTTCTTCGACCCATCCTTACACTTTATCTCCGAAGATGACTTGTAATATTTCTCATCTACACATGCCCAGAAAAGAATCCAATTTTTTTAAGAGAAAACGGCAAAAACCAATCGAAATGGAGATTTCTTAGCGGAGATCTGGAGCAAAAGGAAGTGGATCTTTAACAAGCATTAAGGAGAAAGAGAAACGAAACCTTGAGGAGAAATGCCGAGAAATGGATCGTTCAACGGAGACGAGCTGGATCTAAAAGCAGAAACAAGGAGGAGAAGAAATGATAGTTGCAAAGAGACGGAGACAGAGGAAAATAATACTCTCATGGTCTTCGAGATCGAAACCAGAAGAAGAGCACGGAAAACAGATTTGGCCACCAAAAAATGAAGTGCAGTGTCCGTGAGAACAATTCGACAAGAGTTCACAAAACGACCCCTTTTATTATGTACGTATATAATGTATTATTATAGTCATCAATCAAAATTGGCCCATTAGCTCAGTTGGTTAGAGCGTCGTGCTAATAACGCGAAGGTCGCAGGTTCGAAACCTGCATGGGCCAGTTTATTTTTCGTTGCAGTCTATAACCAAAACGCTGTCGTTTCCAGTTACCTGCTTATTAATGGGCTTATAACAAAATAAAAGTGTACCCATCCTATAAGCCTTTCGTTAAGAAATATTAGGGTTTTTCAAGTCACTCTACATATGTATATATACTCATCTTCTCTATCCTATAACGATATCCAAACAATTATATTTTTGGCTCCGGCGTTTTATTTTTGTTTCCGTCTTACTTTCAATCCCTAGCTTCGCCAATCTTGAAAACAAAGCCTAATTTGCAATTACTTGATCGATTTGTGAATGGGTCAAGGAATCTATCGTTAGGCGAAAGAGATGATGGATTTAAGGTTTATGTAAGCTTTACGTACCTCCGTAAGCTTACTCTACCTCTTACGTTACGAGATTTCTTTTTCTTTTACAAAAGGAATCTTTGGTGACTAAGCAGATACATCTCTCAATCGAGTTCTTTTTTTTGTATTCGGATCTCTTCTTTAAAGATTTTGAAATTATCTAGAAACTCGTTATTGATAATGGTGAGAGTGATGAAAAAAAATCGGATTCCCATTGATTTCTTACGGGAAAGATGTGATTATATAACCAGCTACTTTTGACTCATTATCAATACTTTTTTTATTTTTATTATTAAATTTAGGCATATCAAATTTTTAAGTGTTTTAATCGAGCATTATATATTTGGTTGTGGCCGGTGATGTAATAAAGATATTTGCTACTCTTGATGAAGTAATTCTTCATTTGATGAATTTTATCCACCAAGATCTCTGAGGCCTTCTCTTTTTTTGTTTGATATCATAAAATCTTTGAAGTGATTTTTTTTTTACATTTTAATCAGCTTAAATTTTTGGTTTTTATAATTATTTTCTAGTGTTTTGAATTTATTTTAGTAACAGTCGAAGCGTCTCATAGTGTGAATGATAAAAGAAACATCTGTTTCATATGTTCATTGGTCCATGCGTTTGGCTAGAATGAACCAAAGCATTGGCCAAGGATAGCTTCTATATTCTCAGGCATATTATGTGAATCATGTATTTTTGTAAGTAAGTATTGTCTCTTGCTACTTCAATATACAATCTCAGACTTTAGACTTCAAGAACATCGAATGAAAACTAGTACACTTTAAATAAATTCTAAATATAGTAATTTAAAAAAATGATTAATCAAGAATCAAATCAAACAATAATGTAAAAAACTAAGACTTTAGCGCTAATTTGCTTGAAACCTAGAAACAGAGCAATTGATATAATAGTTTCAACATAACTAGGTTCAACTTTATCTTGAAAAAATCATATTCCATTCTAAAGTTCGAAGACCGAACATATTTTGGCACATTTCTAGAGATACGCTTCTTCTCCAAGAACATAGTTGTAGAAATCATGGAACCAATAAGAAATGACTTCAAAGTTTGATGGTTTACAAAGTGTTAAAACTGAAATGAAAAAAGATCTAAACTAATCAACAAGATACTAGGAACAGATTTACAAATTGAAATACAAATATATAAAAGAAGATAGTTTGTTGAACCGTAATCAAATGTCGGGAATTATCTCTAATACTCCCTTCAAGTTGGAGCATGCAAGTCTTGGATGCCTAATTTTGACTTTGAAGCTATCAAATTCTTGGTGCCCCAAAACCTTTGCGAAAATATTTGCTAGTTGGAATTGACTTTCAACATGAGAAGGTGCAATGGTACCTGATATGATTTTATCACGCACAAAATGACAGTTCAATTCTATATGTTTAGTGCATACGTGAAATACCGGATTTGTACTAATGTGAATAGTATCACAATAAACATCATCGGTTTGTCATGTAGCACATCAAGAGTTTGAAGAATTCGTTTGAGCGAGATCAATTCTTTTGTTAAGAAAGCCATCGCGCGGTACTATGTTTCTGCACATAACTTGCTTACAATTGGTTGCTTTTCCAATGGAGAATGACCAAGCTGCACAAAATAACCAGTTACCGATCTTCGTGTAAGAGGATAACTTGCCTAATCAAAGGCACACCATCCAGTTATTTGAAAATCATCATTAGCTCGTAGTAAAATACTATGTTCATGACTACTTTTCAAATATCAAACAACTCTCAAAGTTGCGTGCCAATGATCCTCACAAGGATGTCGCATGAATTGTGCTAAAATATGTACACAATACGCCATATTGAGTCTTGTTACACCAAGATAAATAAGTCGTCCAACTAGTCTTCTATAGGCTTTGGATTTTCTAAGAAAGAAGAATCATACAAAGCCAACTTATGATTCTGTTCTAATAGAAATGTAGCAGGCTTTGAACCAATTAAACTTTTGTCTCCAATAATATCAAGAGTATATTTTCTTTGACATAGATACATTTCAGTCGAATTTCAAGCTACTTCTACGCCAAAAAATATTTCAAGTCTCCTAAATCCTTCATATGAAAATAGGAAGAGAGATACTCCTTGAATTCTGTCACTGATTTTGAACTATTTTCAGCTATGACAAGATCATCGACATATATTAAATTATGTAATCGACTATGACTTTTTGCATATGTGAATAAGGAGTAATCAGAAAGACATTGTTTGAAGATGTAATCCTTCAATAACTTTGCAAGTTTTGCAAACCAACACATTGGTGCTTGTTTGAGACCATACAAAGATTTTCTAAGCCGAAAAACTTTGCTTTTATCTGATATCTTGTAGCCTATAGGTAATTGCGTATAAACTTCTTCCTCTAAGTCTCTCTGCAAGAATGCGTTATGTACATCCATTTGATGTACAGTCCATCCTTTCTTCATTGCAACATCTAAGAACAAACGTATAGTCCCCATTTTTGCAACCGGCACAATCGTATCTCCATAATCCTCACCTGCAATTTGTCGATTCCCAAGAGCAACTAAACGTGCCTTAAATCACTCTATTGACCTATCAAATTTGTATTTGATTGCAAAGACCCACTTACAGCCTATAGCACGTTTCCCTTGCGATAATTCTTCAAGATTCCATCTCTTATTTATCTCAAGAGCATCGATCTCAGTTGCCATAGCTTTTCTCCACCGTTCATCAACAACTGCTTGTTTGACCGTTTTAGGCACAATATCAAGGATTATTTTGACTTGATATGCTCGGTGTTTGCTTGAAAACTTCTCACAACTCAAGTAGTCATTAACTGGATATAAGAGTTGATTTTTGGGAAAATTCAATTTTTCTGGAACAATTATTGCGTTGATGACGTAGTTCTTCAAATTAACAAGTGGTTGTCATTTTTTGTGGCCAAACACCGAACTTGGCGTTCGATTTATCAAGTATCTTGCGGTTAATACACATTTTCCCCATAATAATATTCAGTTGGAAGATTTGTCTGAAATCGTAAAGCTCTTGCCACATTCAATATATATCGATGCTTTCTCTCGACTCTGTCATTTTGTTTCGTTGTTCCTACATATGACGTCTCATGGATGATTCCGTTTTTGAGAAAATGATCGCTCAAGCATAAGAACTCTGAACCATTATCACTATGAATTGTTCTTACTTCGATTTCAAATTGCTTCCTAGCTATAGACAGAAAATTCTTCAAATGATTTAGAACTTCAGTTTTATCATTCAAAATATATATCCAAATTCCTCTTGAATAATCATCAACAATTGTTAGAAAATAACGAGCACAAGTAAATGATTTCGTTATATATGGACCCCACAAGTCACAATGAATCAACTCAAAAATCTTCGTTGTTTTATTAGTACTAACTGGAAAACAAGATCTTGTTTGCTTAGCGCGGAGACAAACATCACACGCCTTACTCGAAAAATCAGAAGAAATAGAAACAACTGGAAGAGAGTAAACTACTTTAGCAGTTGGGTGTCCCATTCGTTTGTGCCACAACTCATATGTTGTTGTGTCATGCGTTCTCGCCATTGCTGCAGTCTCCATATTGCGAAAGCGGAATGCTCCTTTGATTTAATCTTCCCTAAAGAACGAACACACCTTGAACAAGTATCTATTGAAAACTTGAAGAACAAATTGATAGATGATGAATATGGCGAATTGATGATGAATGGAGTGCTGGTTTGAATAGATTTCGATGGAAGATGGATTGAGACAGAATATCAAGAGGGTGATGAACTCTTGAAACTCCTAAAACTCTTAGATATTACACAGTAAGAGGTTTCTCTTGGATATGACACACCAAAAGAAAGAGTTGCTATGAGAAATCTCTTCTCTTTTTCTTAAAAAAACAACAACTAGTTTTTAGGTTAAACCTTGCAAACACTTAAATAGGCAAAATATAAGGGTAATAACAAAGGGGCCGTGAGTTTAGCTCCTTTGGACGTGATGGGCTTCAAAAAGTGGGCTTTGGTCTTCTTTCTTGGTTTAGCTTGGAATTCAGCCCATTCTTCCCTTGTTAACCAAAGCTTGATTCTTCTAAGTTCTTTGGTTCCACACTTAGGTAGTGTAGTACCCAAAGTTGCTTCATTAAAAACCAATTGGGATAAAACCAAGCTTGGGGAAAAGAGTACAACCCGAGATACCTCTAAGTGGGTAAACCATTGAACTTGTGGACTTGTTAAAGGCTGCTTCTACCTTCGTAAATGATTGGATAAGTGATACTTCCATTCTTCTAGCTCCTTTTTTAGGCTCTTTTTCTGCTACAAGTCCATTTACAAGCTCAGCTACATGCATGTCCATTGCTCCTTCTTCAACTCCTGGTTTTGAACTCCTTAGGATTACATCATCCCCTCCGAGTTGAAAAAGATTTGTCCTCAAATCTGCTATGCCTACAAGAGAAAGCAACAAGTTAATTTTATCAAGTCTATTTTCGGATTTAGACTTACCTAGGAGTTCCTTTGGTTGAGCATGGACTTCCGATCTATTTAGAGAAGTAATCCCTGGTTCCCACACAAAATTCTAATTTGAACCCTTGAATTTTGGCTGATGTTTTAGCTCCTCTTTAGCTATCCGGGTAACATCTAGGTCTGGTGGTTTGGGCATAGGTCTCATGTCCTTTCTAGAGCATCCTCTCTCTTTTTGTTCACCTTCCAGAATGGTATNATGCCTACAAGAGAAAGCAACAAGTTAATTTTATCAAGTCTATTTTCGAATTTAGACTTACCTAGGAGTTTTTTTGGTTGAGCATGGACTTCCGATCTTTTTAGAGAAGTAATCCCTGGTTCCCACACAAAATTCTAATTTGAACCCTTGAATTTTGGCTGATGTTTTAGCTCCTCTTTAGCTATCCGGGTAACATCTAGGTCTGGTGGTTTGGGCATAGGTCTCATGTCCTTTCTAGAGCATCCTCTCTCTTTTTGTTCACCTTCCAGAATGGTATGACCTGCACCAAGAGAAAACAAATCAGTTTCAAGTCTCTTTTTAGGGTTAAAGTGCTTATCTCGATGAGGTGGGGGTTTTCTACAGTAGGATGCATCAGTTTGGTCTTCTTTCATCAGCATGAATGCAAGAACTCCCCTCCAAGGTTGCTGCTTGTTAGCTCTTATCCATGGCTGCATTTTAGAATCCCTGAAAAACAGAAAGTAGTCTAGATAGTACACTTCTTTAGTATTCAAGAATAAATCAGAAGTGTTGTAAACTGTTTCAATAGCCTCTTGAAGTCTTCTCCTATCCACATTCTTGGATTTCAATGATATAGATTCACCAAAAACAAAGTCAATAGATTCTGGTTTCTTTTGGACAGAATTAAAAGCGTGGTCTTCTTCTTTGATCTTTTGGATAGTTGGTTCAATTATAGAACCTAAATGATGTGATCGTGACCAGCTCGGAAGGAGATGACCCCGA
>OVAV01002329.1:0-11386 GCA_900406375.1 Iberis amara
ATAAAATAGATGTATATCTTATATATAGCATATATTTTAATTCAACACATTTATATGATCCAGTTTGTTTAGGTGTGTGACCATGTAGGATTATATAATATTAGCAATGGATTCATAAACCATAGATTATAAGCGGTCTCTAGCAAAACATTATAACCACCTAANGACACTACAACTTTATCTAGAGTAAGTACAAAAGATTTCAGGACATTCCCAACACCATATATTGAGTAAGAGGTTACACTTTTAGTTTCAACTATTAGAGACTGTAATTTTAGCTTTGTAATTGTTGTTCATTGTGAAATCAATATGCATTTGGAGGAATTACAAGCTAATGATGATAGATGTCCTAGAAATGAAACTTTGTTGTGAAAAAGGCATACTGATGAGTTTTCACATGGATAAAAAAATAAAGTTTTCATCTTGACTGCTTTTATCAAATCATTGGTGTAGTGAATACACAATATGTTTCCTTGATGATGATCATGGTCTGAATTTGGTTGTATTCAAGTTGTTTGCTTGATAATCTTAATGATTTATTTAGTTAATTAGGTAGTCTGGTTGTTTGGTTGATAATGAATTTGGTTATTGTTTCAAATTCATTCACACTCAGCCGAAACTCATTGTAAGGAGCTAAGGTGGTTGGTATTTGGACCAAGAAATATCACTTTATCACATAGAAGATTTATCATTAATGGGCAGCAATTTCATACGAATGAGATTAAGCAGAAGACACAAAATAGTGGAGTAACTTATGAATCATTCATCATGTGTAGATCAAGTGCTAGAGATACAAGGCAAGTTGTTGATATACTTAAATACTATGGAGTGATAAAGGATATTATACTTATAGACTATCACATGTTCAAAGTACCATTGTTTAGGTGCAATTGGGCAAACAAAGGGAATGGTGTGAAGGAAGAAGATGGCTTCACGCTTGTCAACTTTCATATGAATCAAACAGCTTATTTGAAAGATCCATTCATCTTACCTTCTCAAGCAAAGCAGGTTTTATATTCTAGAGAAGATCCTTCTTCAAATTGGTAGTTGTTATGAGAGTACCACCTAGAGGCTACCATGAGTTGAAAACAGAGGAGGATTTAGTTGGTGCACCATTGCCTATGGAAGAATTTGATAATCTGGATAGTGAAGGTTTTGATGATGATAGTTTTTATGTTAGGGATGATTGTGAATGATTGATTGTGTAGTTTTGGTAGTTTTTTGTAAACATGAGAAATATTTATGGGTTAATATAATGAATTATTAATTTCATATTTAATTTTATTATATTTAAGAATTTGTAATATTTTGGTATACTAAATTAAAATAAATTAATTTCAAAATGAAATTGCTATATTTAGTTAACAAAATTTCTATCGGTACAACAAAATTATAGTACAAACAAGATGCTATAAAAAAGAAAAGAGAAAAGCTATTACTAAAATATATTTATAACAATAAAACGACGCTACTATAAAAAAAATTACAATTGCATATTAACCAACGCTATTGTTAGATTATTAACCATCGCATTCTTCCAGTCTACTATGTTATAGGCCAGACCTATTATGACGGGCGCTGTCAGAGCACTTTCTAAAACGCTATGGAATGATGCAATGACGTTTTTCATACGTTGTAACAACACCCTCATTTCATGTAGTGCATTATCAATATTATGATTACAAACCTATTTTCTACACATTTCTATATATATATTTTTGCATTTATCTTGAATTCATATTTTTATTTTCAGAAGATCTCATATGAATGATATTCATGAATGGGAGCCATCCTTTGTGAATCAATTATATGAATGACATCCGTGAATACGCGTTGTGTATATATCATGTGAATGATGAATGAGATCTATGAATTATATATGAGTCGGCGACCGATAATAAAAATTAATTGTTGAATTGAATTATGCAATGACTAATTTTTAAGAGAATAATTTTGAAAAATATTTTAATTATCAAAGTGCATAATTACGTTCATAGTAAATTACTTGACACATGTCTTAGAGTTAAAATCACATAAAATATAGCATTCACAACATATGATTTCAACTCCTGCAATTGTTGTCCTATCCAAACCATAATTTCTTCCTTCAATATATTTAGACATTGGACGGCACCACATTCTACACACACACAAAAAAACAGTATGAACGGAACTCGTACTTTATGAATGAGAAGCATGACTTGTGAATATAAATAATGAATGGTGGTTATCAGTCGTGAACTACGATAATATCATGTGAATGGTGAGTATAAAACGCAGAATACAGTGAACCCAGAATTTTAGAACATCAAATAAATAGACCCAGAAAACTAGACAAGAAAACACATAAACACAAACAAACACGTGATAAAACTCATACTAAAATCGAACATAATACACCGCTAAAGAAAGAGTACAACCATATGCATAAACCGCTAAACCCAGAAATACGAACAAACACACACGAACGCAAAATCACAAATCAAATTCTAAAAAATGAAAAATGACTAATATCAAACTTAATACAACTACATGCATAAATCTTATAATAACAGAAGAAGATGAAAATCCAACCTAACCTTTAATGAGAAATCGAAGCGGTTACCCCCTAGATAGTAAAAGCGCACACTCGTCTTCAACGGAAACGAAAAATCGACAGTCAAAAGAACTGCCGGAGACTTGTAAAACTCGTTGTAAATCGCAATTGCAACAAGAGCTTGGAGAAGATGAAAATTCGGCTCCGATTTTACCTAGGTAGAAGTAAAAGTAACTTTCCTTTACTTTATTATAATGATAATATTGTTAGAACATATAATTATTATACGTTTAATATTAAATTTTATAATAAGTAAATGTTTTTTCTGTAATTGTTTAGAGGGATAAGATAATAATTGCATTAGATGAAAAGACGTAATCACAAATAAGATTAGAAGATGAACATCCAACCTAACATTTAGTGGTTACCCCCTAGATGGTAAAAGCGCACACTCGTCTTCAATGGAAACAAAAAATCGACAGTCAAAAGAACCGCCTGAGATTTGTAAAACTCGTTGGAAATCGCAAGTGCAACAAAAGGTTGGAGAAAATGAAAATTAGACTCCTATTTTACCTAAGTAGAAGTAAAGGAAACTTTCCTTTACTTAATTATAATGATAATATTGTTAAAAACATATAATTCTAATATTATACTTTAAATATTAAATTTTATAATAAGTAAATGTTATTTTCCTATAATTATTTAGTAGGATAGGATAGTAATTGCATTAAGTGAAAAAACTTAATCATAAATGAGATTAAAAAGCACATATTTTTCATATTAACAAACATAAAAGAATACCCTGTATGACAACATTTTTCTATAATTTATATATTTTCTATATAAAAATATATTAACTATAAATAATTTAACCAATAAAAAATCATTGGATATGAATAATTTAACCAATTAAAAACATAACTTAAAATAAAACAAACAAATTTCCCTAAAACATCGAACTATATTGAAAGGAAGTGAGTATAAAACAATAGTTACAAATAAAACCGTATGACAAACAACAAGCCTTGCCTGTTTCTTAGATAGAGATAATGGAAGCTTGCATAAATTCTGGAGCGCCCTTGTAACTAAGTTGAACGAAAGTACCTGCTCCTTCTCCTTTTGCAAGTCTTCCTGGGTTTACACACACACACTTGCCTCCTCCATCAATAGATAACACCTTCACGAAGTACCTCATGTCTGAAGGAAGCACCAGAATGTCCGGGATTGATGACATCTGTAGCGCCTGAGGAGCCACTGATGAATCATATGGGATGCTCTCCGGTGGTGGATACAGAGGATAGAAGCTGTGCTGACGAATGAGATGGCTAGCTAGTCTTGACATGCGATCATTGGATACTCCACTTGGAGTTTTCGATAGCTCTTCCCCACTCAGCTGTTTTAGTACATCCACCGTGCAGCAACCTACCTTCACCTGAAAATCCCCAATCGAATGTTATGTTTGTAAGAGAATATGGCTTCTCAGAAGAAAATAGGCACCTTGTTTGCCTCAAAGGTGCCTGGGTTTGACAAACTGGTCATCTGTATATAATAAGACAAGAAAGAGAAATTAAGATAATCCACATGTGCACTGAGAGTTGATAATGGGACGAAACAAGTACCTGATGTTCAAGATCAGGCATGTTAATGTCAAAAGGAGGCTGCTAACACACACAAGGAGAAACTTGTCACGTCAAGATAGACAAATTGAAAGACAAATTCTATGAGAAAAAAAGAAAAAGAGCACCTGTGGGAATATGAAATCATGATTAGCATCACGGATGGATGGTACCACAACCACTCGTACTTCTGACCCCATGAATTCAACATATTCTTGCAACTAATAAAACGCACAGATTTTTGTTTATTCCATAGTCTGGTCCAATGTTCAATATCTATTTTTCTCTGTTTTCAGTACCTTGCTGAGGATTTCCACTTGAAATATCTCATTAAAGGTGGCATTAACAGCTCCTTTCTTTATCTCTGGATGCTCAGAATCAACAAACGGTCCAAGCTGAGTTTGGGAAAAAAATAAAGTAAGTGACCCCAAGACACAATCACACACAACACAAAACTGTTACCCTACAGAAAGTCTGAATGAATTTTAGTTACTAACCAACACGAGTAGTTGTGGTGGCTTTCTTTTTGCATAGGCTAATAGCTCATTCAGTGGCTCAAACAGCAAGTTGTCTGATGTGGTAAATGGTCCGGATGCAATTATCTGTCATCATTAAGCATCATCTTGAAATCCCAAGTTATTATGCTACCTGATTCTAAACTAACCAACCTTATACTTGAAAATGACAATTTAATATCTATCAAGAAAACACATTTCACACATACATACACGCTTTTCAAACATCACCAGTAAAAAGGGGATCACAACATACTAATTTTGGCTGGGAATATCGAACTCAGTCGCTAGAGCACTCATGGCCGGTCTTGAGGCCAAGCAGAGCAAGCACGAGCTTGCGGCCCATTTTTTATTTTCACAAATTTAGTTTACGGACCGGCCTATTTTCAAAATTTTAGTTTAAGAACCGGCCCATTTTTTTATTGTAGATTGCGGCCTATAAAATCTTAGGACCGGCCATGTAGAGAAGCTCCATTCTTTAAAGTTACCAACTACCCAAAACAACTTTATGGTCCTTAAAAAGTCTCAACATTCTGCATCACCTTTATCTCAGGGTTTTTATCATGATCATTGGTGTATGCTAGGACATATATATGAAGGAAAGCAATTTTTCCAGAGCAAAAATAACAATGGCTTCCTACAAAGAAAAATTACTAGTACAGCTCCTTTGAGAAGAAGGACCGCATACTTACAAACGAAACTTCTGATCTTTCACAAGATTCATCTGCAGACGGTAAGACCTCCTGGTCTAAGTTTTGCCTCTTAGAAGGACGTAGATCTACATCAGCAGTATGTGTTAACGGAACTGAATCTACCAGCTTGGATGCAGTGAGATAATGCCCACTAGGATTTTGTCCTTCAATGCCAACTATCTGCATCAAATTGAGACCATGTCCACATGAGTATTCCAAGTCTTTTGTGGAAATGACACAAAACCTGATATCGTTAGCTTTAAGCTATGACCTGGCCGGGAAAAATGGAGAACTGGTTTAGTCTGTTCAAGTCAAGTGGAACACGCTGTCCCGAAGTACGCTCGGCACTGCAGACATACACTTTGTTTGCATTAGGATAGCAAGACTGTGGATATTCAGAATTGAGATACTTGAAATGTTTAAAAGACTCTAATGCTATTAACTAACTATAGTCATTTATGCCTATGAAGGACCACCATGCCAAAATTAGCATCCATATTAAGTCATGCCGGTGTCTAATTCTTCGAGAAGCTTATGCACCTTGGATATGCAACTATTTATGGGACCAGAATCCTTCATAATATTGCAGAGTCAAACAGAATGCAATGATTAACAAAGAAAGTGAAGCCATAACTGAGCTACCTGCTCTGCAATAAAATGGACTTGTCATTCAAATGCCCCTCTCCATCACAACAAATCATTCCCACAGCAAAAATACTTCTCTGAAGCAATCAATAACACATTGTAAGCAACTCGACACCCCAATACTAAAATAATTTTGACACCAAAGTAGTGTGTATAACCAATGCTACCTGTGAAGCAACAGCTGGATCCACTTGTTCCTCATATAACCCCGAGGTAACAAATGCATCTGCATGCCTTTGAATCCGGCTCTCAAGTGCATTAAACCTGTCCTCAGTTCTGTCATACATGAACCTACAACCAGGTTCAGGGCCTGAGCCATTGACTTTGAGAGAACACCTATTGCTTGTTCGAACTCTCTTAATGATCATATCATCCTCATTGTTTTCTATATCATTGTTGTTTCCATTCTCCGAGTTTGCTGCCACGTCACCTATGCTTAATTTCAACACAAACTTTTCGATTCGTCTACCAAATGGTGTTACATGCCCAACTGACTTGCCGGTAGAGTAACCATACTCTTTAGATTTGTTTACTGAATCAACCAGATCAGGATGTAACCGTTGAGACTTATTTGTGGGGGTAGTGACAAGTTCGTCAGTATCTTCAGGAATCCCATCCAAAAGCCTGGATCAAGAACAATTTTGTAAGCCTTGAGAAAAGAAGCATCTGGTAAAAGTTGATACAAGAAGGAAAAAAGTTATTACATGTCGACATCTCTGTTTGAGTAGATATGGAGACCAGATTCCTCTTTCATTATAGATTCTTTCTGTTGGTTTTGGAGATGCAGTAGAAACCCATCCATTTCATCCTTCTTAACAGTTTGATCAACGATTTGGCTGTTACATCCAACCAAACAACTCATCAATTACCAGGAAGAAAGAAATTCAGTTCTATGCTTCACTGTTGTTAATATCTAGAGGTAAGAAAAGGATTGATGTAGTGTAGATTAATACCGATTGAGATGATAAAGTTCCCAAGAGGAAACGAGATCAGAAGGTTTGAGAGAGTAGTTAATGCATAGTGTAACACCTGGGGGAGGAAAAATACGAAGACGTCGGATAGATAAAGCAAAAGTCATAGTTAGTGAAATTAGGGATAGTGTGAGTTACAAATCTTAAGAATGTCATCTTCTTCCACAAGAGCGAAACCGCTACGGTTGAATTCTGTCTTGATCTCCTTATCGGTCGCCATCACTCTCTCTCTCTCTTGCTCGGTCTCTAGCTAGCTGCGTTTGTACAGACTAGAGAGTGAGAGAGGGTTTGTTATGGCGGGAAAACGTGTGATTTTAGGCGGGATGGGCTCAATTGGACCGAGCTTTTGGAATGGGCCTTCAAACAAGAAAGAAGCCCAAACAGACCAATCTTGCCTTCAAAATCCCAAAAGCAAAGTACGTTTCTTTTTATTTCTGTTCTTCATCTCTCTCCTTGGTTTTACTTCATTCCACAACCACCAATGCAAACAGAATTCAGCCAAAATGCAAACGACAAAAAAATTAACCAAAATCTTAATTGAGGGAACAATGTAAGTAGTCTAAGGATCAGAAAAGACGAAATAATCTTTGTAAGGGGATTTTTTCCTTCATCTCCTAGACTTCTTTTTCGAGGCCTTAGAGGAAGAAGGCTTGGAATGATCAGCAGCTGCACTCTTACTGCTCGCTTGGTTTGACTTTGATGTTGATGGTGCTGCTTCTTGCTTGCTCACTGCACCCTGCGATCCACGTATTTGAGCTGCTCTCTTGTCCTTCCTCTTCGGTCTGTAACTTGACCTTTCCCTTCTCGGAAGCCACCTTTCTGGGTCCGGAGGTGGACCTGGGTTGGCTGGATCGTATCCCTTTGGATACTTTGGCTTTCTCTTCCTCTTCCTCTTTGCCTTCTCTTTGTTCTTCGCCTCTTCCTGCATCACTGAATCAGCAGTACCAGCCCCTTCCACGGGTTTTGCACCAGAGGTCTTCTCTAGGTTATCCACATCAACGGCTTTCAACCCGCCTAATGGTTTTAGCTGTTTCTCATATGTTTCTGCTTTCTCCACATTAACACGAGCAAGTGTGGTCACAAGACCAACCAGTGCATCTGTACTTCTATGGTTTTTCACAATCTCCTCATATAGCCGAGAAGCCTCCTCCTCTTGACCATGCCTGAGCTTGAAAGAAGCAGCTTCTGGCATCAATATGCTAAGCTTATTTCCCTCTGTCATTGAATTTGACCACCAGTTAATCGCTGAGTCAAGAACAGCAGAAGCACCATCATTGTCCCCAGCACGCTCTTTGAGGGCAATAATGGTGGCAACAGTTGCAGGCAAATGCTGGATATCAGGTATTTTGGACAGGGACTCTGCTGCTACATGAGGATGGCTGGCAGAAGCAGCAATTTGTGCCCTGGCCAAAAGAACCAACTTAGACTTTTCTGGGAACTTTTCAGCACACTGTCCCAGAAGTTCTTCAGCTTTGGCAGCCTTGTTCTCTCTCACCATGACAGCAGCTTGAAGCAATGTAGGAATAACACTCTCATGAAACAGGCCTAGCATTGCAGCACAAAGTTCCCGTGCCTGCATTAAAAGATTCTTGAACTTCTCAACAAAAGTATGCAAAGAAAAAGAAGGAGATGAATAAACTAGATTTCAAGTTAAAAGGACCTGATCAATCTTATTTGCATGGAGGAGCAGAAGGACACGATTTGCATAAATAGCCTCTTTATGTTTCTGTGAAAGCTTTGCATCAAGTGCTTGAGTAAGCTGAAAGGTTTGAGAGTCTTTATCTTTTAGCCGGTCAAGCTTCCTCAAGCCATCAGAAATATCTTTGGAACCTTTCAAGGCAATAAGGTTGTTCACAGCAACAGCAAGAGACGATTCATCCGCCAGATCTCGTCTAATGATGTCTATATAAGAGCTACTGGATTCATGATTCTGGCCAAGGACCTGATGAAAAAAATTATGTTACTAACGACTGAAAGATATCGTGACAGGTGGTTAAAGACAAGACGAGCATCATAAAAACACCTGTTGGACATATGCTAACTGAACAGAAATTGGGGCCAACTCATTCTCAATATCCTCATCAGCAAAACCATCATCAGTGAGGGTTTCCTGACCAATTCTGTCCCAAAGCAACGTCTTATCAGGAAATGAAGAAAAAATTGTACAAGACTATAAAATCAGTAATATAATTATCAATGTACTGAAGTGTCCATACAGACTGAAGAGAATTATGTAAACATCCTTAATACTACATTGATGTGATTGATGGGAAAATGATTCAGCAGTAGCTAGTGATGATAAAACAAAAAAAAGAACCGAAACCAAACAGTAAGGTTCAGTGTTAAACAGCTAATTTACCAAATTAATAACCTTGTTTATTACAGGGACCCAAAACACAAATATAATTGGATTAAAGCTAGAGGTGTGTCTAGAGGAACAACTAAAAGTGGTATTAGACTTATTAACAATTACTAGTAGGAAACAAGTACCTAGGAGTTACAAATAATGAGCAATCCTATGAGTATTATACCTCAAATTTATCAGGAAATAAAATAGAGAGATTAAATAGAGAGATATACCTCCTGGCAGTCAACAATAGCTGTTCGGCATCAGCATAGTTATGGTTTTCAATCAAAGAGCAAGCAGTGTTATAAGCCAACTCAAAGCTACTAGTTGGTTTAATCCTCAAAGCCTCCAATGCTCCTTGCACCTGAGGAGCTTTTCCAGCTGAAACCAACCCTGCGATGAGATTGACCTCTAAAGTTTCAATCTTCGACTTCTGAAGCTTTTGATAAACATCCACGCAAGCATCTGCTTTTCCAAGACGGTACAGAATCTGAGCCTCCAAAAGCAAAGTCTCGGAATCTCTTTCTCGACCTCTTAAAGAGGCAAAAGCCTCATCTAACTTGTTTTGACGGTATAAGCAATACGCCTGATAAGAAAACGATTCAAAGGAAAAAGAGAAACCATTAGATGACCCAAGAGCTAACAGCATTCATTTTCCACCCAACCAGATGAGGAGAATCTAAGCATGTGATTGGCGTAAAATTAACCAACGAAAACGGACCTTTTGAAACCCTAGATCAATTGGAACATTGTTGAACGACTGAATCACGGAGAGGGCATCATCGATCTTATCGTCTCTTATAAGAGACACAACTTTGCATCGGACCGCATCCTCATCGGTAGGTGCAATCGACAAAACTGAGGAGAAATCACAAGGAATCAATTTTACGGAACGAAATCATCCAATTGACAAAAATCAAAAGAGGTAGAAATTTGTAAACCTTGATCAGCGACCTTAACGGCTTGTTCATATTCAGATCGCTGGATATGCCTGTTAAGAGAAGTGAAGAGATCTTCCATTGCAGGAGGAGGCTGTGAAGTAGGGGTTTTGGATTTTTCTTTCGACTTAGGAGCCATTGCTTCCGGAGGAGAAATCGGGATCTCAGCGGCTATAGATATTTGCCAAGGATTCTCTGCATTTGTCTTCAACTTCTGAACAGCAGTTTCAGATTTGCCCAGAATAAACATCATGGGCTTTAAAATGGGCTATGGCATGATCCATTCATTTCGTGGCACTCATTACAAAATAGAAAACTTCGATGGTTGATACTTGTGGGTAAAAATCCCGAAACCCGAATCCGAACCCAAAAAAAGTTACCCAAATCGAAACGGAATCGAAACTATAAAATATCCGAATGGTTATTTTTTTTAAGAGTTTGGATATCAGAACCCAAACGGATATTACCAGAAACCCGAAAAACTCGAGAGGGGGTTCGAATTTTTGACTATTGTATTAAATACTCCATTTGTTTCTTATTAATAGATTTTCTAAGCTTTTTCTTTTATTTCAAAAAGATAGATATTTTTAGTTTTCTATGCATAATTAATGATAAATTGTATATTTCAAGAAAGATTAGTTAATAAAATTTAAATTTATTGAATTGTTATTGGTCTATTGTTATAGGAAAACTAGAATTTTATCCACGTTACACGCGGTATTATTTTTTTAAAAATATATTGTAATTGTTGTACAAAGTTTATGTGTACTATTATATGATGGATATTTTTTATATTGTGTTTTAGTTTAGTTTCATATCATAATTTGTTGCATATATATTATATATGATGTGAATTTCGGTTAGCAAAACAATTCTTCATAAAAATGATATATATGTTTATATATATATGTGTAACTACATAAATTATTAATCATTATTTTTAGGAAAATATTAAAATCATCTAATTTAATTAAACATAAAATATGATACATATATATATAAATATATATATATATATATGTATGTATAAAATATATATNAATATATATATATATATATGTATGTATAAAATATATATATATATTAAAAGATGAATTTTAACTACATAGTTTATTTTGTATATCAA
>OVAV01002330.1:0-11386 GCA_900406375.1 Iberis amara
TGCTTTCGTGTTCATTTCGCTTTTTGCTTTCATTTCACTCAATGCCTTGACTAATTTTCATTGCATACACTAGTTCTTTCGTGTTTATTTACATTTCAGTATGTTTGTGTTNACTACAACGATATGATAGTGTAATAGGAATTGATACCACACGAAAATTCTGACTATCACAAATCATCAAAAAAGGTACCATCTTCAACATTGGTTCCGATGCTGACGTCAAAATCTACGAGGATAATTGGATTATGGATCCAACCCCAAGGCCCGCTTCTCGGCCACTACATGATCATTTAACCAATAATCATCCTCTGGTTGCTTCTCTAATCGATTCATCTATTCCCCATAAAAGATGGAATTTTTCAGCATTATCTTCACATTTAACCCCTCATGATAGGACATTAGGGATGAAGATGCATCCCTCTCATCGTGTGTTCAAGGACAAACCTTATTGGACGTCAACGGCGAATCGACAATACTCAGTACGTACATGTTATAAACTTGCTTTACAGAGCCAAGATCCACATCCATTAATACCTCCCGGTAACATTCTTCAAAAGCAAGCAATCTGGCAACTACATATAATGCCCAAAATACAATAATTTTTATGGCGTTTGAGCTCTGATATTCTTGGCACTACTATCAACCTCCGTTCAAGGCGAATAACTGTTTCACCCCTCTGCCAGCGTTGTGATTTATATGAAGAGACTCGAAACCATCTCTTTTTCGACTGCCCTGCAACCAAATGTGTTTGGAGAATCTTTGCAGGACCTCTTAATGGATTTCCATCGATCTCAGCTAATTTTGAGGATAACTTTCAGAAGCTTTTAGACTTACAAAAGGACAACTCTCTCTCTATATTCGAACAAATTACTCCTTTTTGGCTATTATGGAGAATTTGAAAGTTTCGTAATAGCCTCATATTCTCCCAACGACAATATTCTGCATACATCATAGTCTCACATACAATCTTTGATGTTAATAGTTGGCTCCAAGCAAATCAGTCTTCTCCTTTGTCTTCCAATCATATACATCGCCATTCTCTAACTTGGAAATCACCTTTGGATGGGACTTACAAATGTAATTTTGATGCTTCATTTAAAGGAACATCTTCGCTCTCTTTTGTAAGTTAGATTTTTCCGGGATCATCTGGGAAACTGTGTAGACTGGCGAGTTCAACCAACTGGATTTGTCACATCTTCTCTTCAAGCTGAAGCTCTTTCATTACTCAGCGCACTACCGGATCTACAACATCAGGGTTATCATAAAATAACGTTTGAAGGGGATTGCCTACACCTAATTCAAGCTTTGCTCACGAATTCTACTTTGCCAACGATACACAATATAATTGTTGATATCGTTTGTTTGCAATCACTGCATACGAATTTCAATTTCTCTTTTTGCAAGAGAGAGGCCAATTCAGTTGCTCATGCTTTAGCTACCTCTGATTTTATAACTAATCCTATGTTTTTTTAACTCTGTATTACGTTCACGTTGGTTATGTAATGTGCTTCAAAAAGACAATGTAACCGTTCATAATTAATGATTTAGTTTTTCAGTGAAAAACAAAAAAAAAAAGAAGCAAAGAATGAAGAAATAAAAATAAAAGGCTGTGTGAAAAATAAGGAGCAAGAGAAAAAATTAAAGTAATGGCAAGAAAAGTACATATAATTCGGACAAGACTTCATTGTTTTTTGTTGAAGGGAGGGGGGCTTCATAGAATACGACCCTTTCTCTCTTCCTTGCCAAAAATACGGGAGAACCATGCAGTTGCAATTTCCCTTTTAGTCATATCATTCACCTTTTCTTGCTTTCAACATCCCTTCTCTTTTGCTAATTTCTTCTCTTCTATTTTCCCTCATGTAAGATCCTTCTTCCTTCTCCGTAGTTTATCTGATCATCGAATGTCAATCCCTTCTCGTAATTGTTTTTCTCAATTTCTCCATTTATCGTTAGTTTAAGATCATTCATTAGATTTTCCCGGATATGATTTTGGATTTATTATACATTGTTTCCGGTGAATCTTGATTTGAAAACTCTTCCCAAGGATGATTCGATTTGGTTTCAGGAGTTCGAGAGACGGAGGATCGCCTTCATTTCCAGCAATAGAGGAGTATAACGATTCCGTCAAGAATAAGATCCAAGCACTTGTTCGTGTTATCAAAGTTGCTCGTACCTACAGAGAAGACAATGTCCCTTCCCAAATTGAGGAGGTCCACTCCCAATTTTCTTAAAATTAGGGGTTTTTTAGTTAGTGGAATCACTGATTCAAAAAAGATTTGGTGAATTGAGTTTTCAGGGTCTTTATCTTGGATCTGTTGCAGCAGCCAGCAACAAAGATGTTTTGAAATCTTACAATGTTACACACATTTTAACAGTAGCTAGTTCGCTGAGACCAGCATACCCTGACGACTTTGTCTACAAGGTTGTTCGAGGTATAACTTATATGATTTTGTAAACTAAATTGTTAATGATTGGGATATATATATGTTCTTATTGGATGTAATGGCTGGCTCAGTTGTGGACAAGGAAGACACCAACTTGGAAATATACTTCGATGAGTGTATTGATTTCATTGATGAAGCCAAGAGACTAGGTGGTAGTGTACTTGTCCATTGCTTCGTTGGAAAATCAAGGAGTGTCACTATAGTTGTTGCATATCTCATGAAGAAACACGGAATGACTTTAACCCAAGCATTGCAACATGTTAAGAGCAAAAGACCCGTGGCTAATCCTAATGCCGGTTTCATCAAGCAGTTACAAAACCTCGAGAAGTCTATGCAAGGTATATGCCTCTCTGTGGTGAATTAGAAGTTGGACATTCTTTACTTTGTCTGATGAGATAGCAAAGGAAGATTTGAGACGACAAGATTGTTCATGTATATATATTAGTCATACCTGCATCTTACTCTCTCTGTCTCTAAAACAGGGAAGCAGCAAGAAAAATTTTTGCAATGTCAAACATGAAGAACCCATCAAGATCGTCTCTTTTGCAGGGAAGTTCGTAAATCTCAGACAGCATTCTATATTCTGTTTTTCTTTTGAATTGCACATAGCCTAAGGTGAATGAGATACAAAAAATCTGTAAATTTTTTTTTGTAGACCAATGTCAATTTCAAATGTTAATTGCGTAAAGGTGTAAAGGGCTGTCATCCTTGCATAAATTAAGACTTATGAGGTTTTAACAGTTAGTGGATCTTCAAGAAAACATTTTTTTTTTCGACAACTAGTTTTATTAAATCATAGAAGAACAAACCCACTAATGGTACATGCTATCCCACAAGGGGAAAATACAAATCCATATAGGGTAGATGTACTCTTGAAGAGGAGAAACTAAAACTCCAACATGGAGTTGAACTAATCCAAGAGATGGGATTAACATAACGATTATACTAACTAATCTAAACATAGTCCCTTCCCATAAAATCGATGATCACCGATGAGGGATGATAAAGCAGGATGCATATTCCTAAGGGATTGATCTCTATGATCTAACTGTTGAGATTTGGTATCCTCGGCCAATGCTTGAGAGAAGTCAGATAAGAGGATTGGATCGTGTTAAGGAGCCAAAAATATCAAGCCTAGACGGAAACATGAAAATCAGGCTATCGGAACCATTGGAAGTGGTCAATCGGGCCATGCGGAAAACTAGGCCAAGCAGCAAGGTGTCTCGCATGGTCCATTCAGACAATGCAGAGAAAACTGGGCCAGAAGGGAAAAACGCCCATACATCGGCTTAACGTGTGAGCCAAGTTATATCGAGGATACATGCAGGACCGAGTATGCGCGCAGTTCTTATTTTGGCCTGATCAACATTGCGCATGGCCTTACCGGCAATGCGCGTATTTCCGAGAACTATATAGAGAAGTTATTATCAAAGACACTCGTCCATATTCAGCGGTCTATCTACCAAAACGAGTTTCTAAGCAAGGAAGGATCTAGAACTGGGAATATAGCCGTTGGAGTAGACTTGGACGAGAATTTTCCTCCTTTGGTCATCACACGTGCTTAGTCATCTTTTGGGACCACTTCTGTGTCTGTACCACGCGTTTTCTCTTAGGAAAACTTTTACGAAGTTACTTTTCACCATTGTAAACTCTCGGTTACTTCTAAAGTTTGAATCTTTTTCTTAAAAGTTTCTGTCTTTCTCTCAAAGTTTGAATCTTTATCTAAAAAGATCGAGTCTTTAACACAAATCTCATGGATACTCAAAAAGTTCTTGGTGTTCTGGTTGTATTGAAAGGTATTAACTACCTTCTTTGGGCTCGTACCTTGAAGATCTTCCTTGGAGGCAAAGGTTTAATAAACCATCTCTTAAGAACTGGTCCAATCATCAAGAAGAAGAAACCCAAAGAGTCGAAGAAAAAGGAAGGTGACGAAGAAGAAGAGGAACCCGAAGCTGAAGAAGCTAAAGGAGAAGAAGAGGATGACACTACCGAAGAAGATCTATGGTTCCAAGAGGATCAAATGGTTCTCGGTATCATGTAAACCTCACTTGATCCACCTCTTCTAGAAGCCTATTCTTACTGTGAAACGGCTAAAGACCTTTGGGACACTCTCCATAAGGTTTTCGGAAATGTCTCCAACTTGAACCGGGTCTACGAGGTTAAGAAAGCTATAAGCGACCTCAAACAAGAAGATATGGACTTTAACTCATATTTTGGTAAGTTTAGGGCACTTTGGACCGAGTTGGAGATGCTCCAACCTTTTTCTCTTGAACCATCGGTTCTAAGGGAGAGAAGGGAACATGATAAGGTCTTTGGCTTACTCCTAAACCTTAATGGGAGTTACAAGGACCTGGTCAAACATATTCTTAGGGTAGAAAAGCTGGGCTCACTTGAAGATGTTTGTTCTCAAATACAAAGAGAACAAGGTTCTCACAGACTATTTAGTGGAAAGACAGAGTTGGTCATGGCAAATGCAGCTAACAAAGATGTAGCAGTGGCAAATCAGGGGTTTCACAAGGATGAAAAGAAAGCTAATCTGGTCTGTGAACATTGCAAGAAGAAAGGGCATACAAAGGACAAGTGATGGTTTTTCCATCCGCACCTAAGGCCTACGAAAGATGGGAATGCATTCAAGCCAAAGTTTTGTGGGCCAAAGGCTAACTTTGCTAAAGACAAAGCAACCGAGGATGGAGAAGGCTCAAGCCAGTCTCAAGAAGATGGACAAGGTTCTAAAGCTATTGTCACATACAAGGCTTCATCCGCAAGAAAGGAAGAAGAGTATGCGAGTAAGAAGGACTTTGATGCCTTGATCAAAGTGCTCAAAGAGGTATCTAAGTCTGGTAACATACTGGGTAATATCATTGCTAACTCCTTTAAAGCTCAATATAAAGATGATTGCCTTGTCTTAGATTCGGGTGCTTCTCACCATATGATTAGTAATGTAGAATTAATTGAGAATCTAGAACCGGCTCTAGGCAATGTTATCATAGCTAATGGTGATATGATCCCTATAAGAGGTGTTGGCAATCTTAGTTTGTTTAACAAGAATTCTAGGGCTTTCTTTATGCCATCGTTTACATCAAATCTCATATCTATTAAAAGAGTTACAAATGATTTACAATGCAATGTTACTTTTTGGCCTAACAATGTTTGGTTTCAGGATATTAAGACCAATGCTATCCTTGGTATGGGAGGAACTAAGGAAGACCTATATGTGCTTGAAGACTTCAAGCATTCTCCCACTCTATCTCTATCTTCTGTTTTCTCATCTTGTGTTGATCCTACTAGTACTGTTTTGTGGCATGCTAGATTAGGTCACCCTCATTCGAGGGCTTTAAAACTTATGTTACCTAATGTTTCTTTTGCTAATAACAATTGTGAAGCATGTATTTTGGGTAAACATTGAAAATCAGTTTTTCCTAGGTCTAATGCAATTTATGAGAATTGTTTTGATCTTATTCACTCGGATGTTTGGACTTCACCTTGCATATCTAGGGAGAACCATAAATATTTTGTGACCTTCATAGATGAGAAATCCAAATACACTTGGCTTACTTTACTTCCATCAAAAGATAGAGTATTTAAAGTCTTTGTGAACTTTCAATCCTACATTACTAACCATTTCAATGCTAAAAGTAAAATTTTTATATCTGATAATGGTGAAGAATACACTAGCAATATCTTCAAGGAACATCTAAACAAGCATGACATAATTCACGAAACAAGCTGTCCATATACTCCACAACAGAATGGAGTAGCCGAGAGGAAGAACAGGCACCTTACGGAAACAACCCGGTCTATGATGTTTCATGCAAACGTTCCAAAACGTTTTTGGGGAGATGCGGTGGTTTTGGCGTGTTACCTAATCAACCGAATCTCAACTCAAATCCTAAAGGATATTTCTCCCTTTGAAGTACTTAATAAAAATAAGCCATCTCTTAACCATCTAAAAGTTTTTGGGTGTGTTTGTTTTGTTCTTGTACCAGGGGATCAAAGAACTAAACTTGATGCAAAGAGCACAAGAGCCATGTTTATTGGGTATTCAACAAATCAAAAAGGCTATAAATGTTACGTCCCTGAGACAAGACGAGTCCTGGTCTCAAGAGATGTCAAGTTCATGGAAGTTTTGGCATTTTATGATGAGAAAAATTGGGATCATTTACAAGACTTATCCACATGTTGTTCGGATAGGGCTGAGAATTTAAAGCGAATCTTGGAGAATCTTGGGGTAACCACCAATGTTCCAACACAAAGCCATGATCAGCCTCTACCACCTCAAGATAATACTACCCACCTTGATCATGAAGTGGGGAATGGAGATGAATCCTCGGATGGTCAAGAAGAAGAAGAAGGTAATGCACCTATTCAAGAACAAGAAGCTCCGAATTCACCATTTCACGATCAAAGGGGAGTTTTTGTAGAACAAGAAGAAGCTCAAGAGCAAGAACAAGGTCAAGAGCCACAACCACCGATCTTGAGACGAAGCACAAGGAAAAAATATCCACCATCAAACTGGATGAATACGAGAGTTTACTACAATAACAAGGCAGTAGTAGCGCATCCTATCCAAAAAGTTTGTTCAATGACAAGCTTCCCTAAGGATCATCAAGTGTTCACTAGCAAGATGGATCAAGCTCAAGTACCCAGGACATACAATTAGGCCATATAAGCTATAGAATGGAGAATGGCAATTGATAATGAATTACAAGCAATGGAACGTAACAACACTTGGAAAGAAGTTGATCTTCTAAAAGGGAAGAAGGCAGTGACATCTAAGTGGGTATTCACCATTAAATACAAAGCAAATGGGGATATTGAAACGCATAAGGCAAGATTGGTTGCTAGAGGTTTTACCCAAACATATGGGGAAGACTATCTAGACACATTTGCTCCGGTTGCAAAATTACATACGGATAGAGTCATTATGGCAATAGCCACCAATCTCAAATGGGATCTATGGCAAATGGACGTGAAGAACGCTTTTCTCCAAGGAGACTTAGAAGAAGAGGTTTATATGCGGCCACCACCAGGCCTAGAGACATCTATTGGTCAAGGGAAAGTGCTCAAACTCATCAAAGCCATCTACGACCTTAAACAGTCCCCAAGGGCATGGTACCATAAATTAAGCTCAACTCTTATCACAAGAGGCTTCACCAAATCAGAAGGTGACCATACTCTATTTGTTCAAACAAGCCAAAGAGGTAAGGTTGTCATCCTCATATATGTTGATGATATAATCATCACTAGGGATAACAAGGTAGGTATTCAACTTACTAAAGATCATCTCAAATCTGTTTTTGATATTAAGGACTTAGGGGAATTGAAGTACTTTCTTGGAATAGAGATATGTAGATCCGAAAAGGGTCTCTTCTTATCCTAAAGAAAGTATGTTCTTGATCNAGAGATATGTAGATCCAAAAAGGGTCTCTTCTTATCCTAAAGAAAGTATGTTCTTGATCTTCTTAGTGAAACATGAAAACTTGGAGCAAAGCTTTGCAGAACACCTATTGAAGATGGCTACAAATTCATGAGAGAAGGGGAGATTGAAAGTGAACCATTCGAAGATACACATCAATATAGAAGGATGGTTGGTAAGTTGATTTACTTAACTATTACACGGCCTGACATATGTTTTGCTGTGAACCACGTAAGCTAACACATGCAAAACCCCAAGAAGCATCATTGGAACACGATTGATCGGATCTTAAGATATCTAAAAGGAACTCCTGGTCAAGGTGTTTGGATGGGATACAACAACAACACTGAGATAGTAGGTTACCGTGATGCGGATTGGGCAGGTGACAGAAATGATAGGAAGTCTACAATAGGGTATTGTACCTTCATTGGAGGCAACCTTGTTACTTGGAGAAGCAAGAAGCAGAAGATTGTCTCTTGCTCAAGTGCTGAGGCTGAGTACCAGACCATGAGGAAGCTTACAAATAAGCTAGTGTGGCTTAAAGGACTACTAAAGGATCTAGGCATCGAGTCAAAGAATCTCATAACTATGCATTGTGACAACCAAGCGGCCATACACATTGTATCAAATAATGTCTTCCACGAGAGGATTAAGCATATAGAAGTTGACTGCCACAAAGTGAGATAAGTAGTCGAACAAGGAATCATTCTCCCATGCTATACAAGAAGCTCGGACCAATTGGCGGACATCTTCACCAAGGCAACAAGTACTAAAGTTTATGAGTTCATACAAGGGAAACATGGACTCACAAGCATCATCCAAGAATAGCTCTCTTAACCGTGAGGCCTTGTACTCTTTTTCCTTAAGGGAGTTTTGTCCCATTGGGTTTTTTCTCTAAAGGTTTTAATGAGGCTCGGCTACCACGGGTTTCAAGTCTAACCATTCACCACGGTTAGACTTGAGGGGGATGTTGAGATTTGGTATCCTCGGCCAATGCTTGAGAGAAGTCAGATAAGAGGATTGGATCGTGTTAAGGAGCCAAAAATATCAAGCCTAGACGGAGACGTCAAAATCAGGCTATCAGAATCATCAGAAGTGGTCTATCGGGCCATGCGGAAAACTAGGCCAAGTAGCAAGATGTCTCGCATGGTCCATTCAGACGATGCCGACAAAACTGGGCCAGAAGGGAAAAACGCGTATACATCGGCTTAACGTGTGAGCCAAGTAATATCGAGGATACATGCAAGACCGAGTATGCGCGCAGTTCTTATTTTGGCCCAATCAACATTGCGCATGGCCTTATCGGCAATGCGCGTATTTCCGAGAACTATCGAGAGAAGTTATTATCAAAGACACTCGTCCAGATTCAACGTTCTATCTACCAAAACGAGTTTTTCCGTGCCGTTTTAAGCAAGGAAGGATCTAGAAGTGGGAATATAGCCGTTGGAGTAGACCGTGACGAGAATTTTCCTCCTTTGGTCACCACACGCGCTTAGTCACCTTTTGGGACCACTTCCGTGTCTGTACCATGCATTTTCTCTTAGGAGAACTTTTACTAAGTTACTTTTCACCATTGTAAACCTTAAACTTACCATTTTAGGTTAAGTTTAAGGTTCCTTTATATATACCTCTCTTATGCGCCGAAAGTAATAATAAGAAGAAAAATCTTCTCTTTGAAATCCCTCTCTCTTACGTTCAAGCTACTCTCTCTTCTGTTCTTGAGCTTAATCCACTATGGATTGAGCTCATTATTCTCTCAAATCTTCACTAACAAACTAAGTTCTCGATAGAACTGAAAATAAAACAAAGAGAAAACATATACAAACATTTTATACACAGACACAGAAACAACAAAAACCAGAAATAACCAAGCCCAGACCCACTCAATCAAAATCCTAGCCCAATAGATCCTGGTAGACAGCACCGTCGCTCCGTCTGGATCATATGGCCGGAACTGAGACAAGGGGCCTAGAAACGCCTGTTTCTCCCTTTCCCAAGTTGCATCGCCGGAGTCAAATTTCGTAGCACGCCAAGCGCCAGATATGGGAAGCCAAGTCCCTAACAGTGCACCTACAAAAGACCAAAACCCATCTCTCTGGCATATACCGATCTATCGAACTGAAGACAAGAGCCAGCTGGAATCTCCACAGGGGTTACAGAACCGACACATGCAAGCAACTAAACATCCAGGAAGTAACCACCACCAACACAATGACGGAATCCACAACGTAAATCCTGACGCCGATGATGAGGATGGGCCAGATCTACAGTCTGAAGGAACATGCAGGGCTAGAAACCGGCCTCCATGGACGGCGATGCTGTGGAGACTAAAGGGTCGTGAGTCCACCGAAGTAAGATGAAAATCCAAAAGGGAAAAAGCAGATAGCTGAAAGAAAGAAAAAAGAAAAGAAAAGGTGCTCGACGCCGGCCAAAGGCCGGTCGCCGGCGACAAAAAGGTCGAAAGGAGAGCGGTGTCTTCAGAGAGGAAGAGAGAAGATGGAGCGAAGAGAGGAAGAGAGTTCAGAAAATTCAAGAAAACATTAGGATCTAACTATTGAAGAAATAATATTTGGGGTGAATTTGAAAATATCATATTACAATTCTCCATAAGTTGCAAACGATTGGGAGCTAAAACCCTAGCTAGACCCAAATCGATTAGGACATATTTATCAGATGATTATCTCACATAATATTTCATAGTCTATGTAATCTTATCCTTCTACATTGTTATGTTAATTTCATTTTATCATTTTTTTTCTTAAATCAAACAGATGAAAAAGAAGAAAAAAAACATCACATCATACATCTTCTCTTTTTCCTCTTCTTCCCTGATTTTCTTTTGGAAAACTCCATCGCAACATTATCTTTATACAAAATAGTTGGTTATGTTTTTATATGAATTTCACTGTTGGATTTGATGTGTTGAATCATTGATCTTAATCATACACATTCTCTACTTATTTCATGGCATGCGATGATTTCATCATGGCTCGAAGAAGTGGTAACAAATATTTACTTTTAACAACACCATGATATAGCAGTACTTCCAATTGTGAATATCACTACAAGAAATGAGGGTATTAATAGCGGTGTAGGATAGCGTTTTTTTTTACTACAATGCTATTATAGACCATAACTGAGGTTTTCCATAGCAGTGTCAATTTTTGTTACGCTATGTTTGGTATAGCGGGAATATAAAAATTTTAGCCGCGTGAATTTGTTGATTCCCTTGTGTTTGCATTGCAGATGACTAATATAACGCTATCTTATGTATACAAAAATCCAGTCAAAGTAAAAGTTTAAATTCCTTTCATCTTCTTTTTTTTCTTCTCCTTCGTCTCTGTTCGCATACGATATTCATCTCCGACTACATATTCAATTCGACATCCAAATCGCTTCATAACTCAATCGATTATTAATTAGGTACTCGTAAAATGGCTTAATTATGTGCAATTTTCAATTTACATGCATGTTGGGAATTGTCGATTTTGGTAGTTTCTGATTAAGAGTATTACTGACTACGATT
>OVAV01002331.1:0-11386 GCA_900406375.1 Iberis amara
TATATATATATATTATTATTATTATTTTCATCACAAGTTGTTACTAGATAGAATACAATTTATTCTCAAATGAACCTCGTTTGTTCGGCTGCGCGGGTATCCGATGCGGCAGGTTACCCTTACACACGGAACTTCTTGCATTCATGTGGGCGCTTAAATGCCTCTTGAACTTAAGTAGAACATGCATTTTATTTGTCACAGATTCAACGGACTTAGTCAATTTTCTTCAAAATCCGAACGACTGGCCGGCATTTGCAGCTGAAATAGCTGATGTCCAGCAGATGAAGACCCTCGTCCCACAATTGGAAGTGGTGCATCGAAAAAGAAACTGGAATACATATGCTGATCATCTCGCAAGATCTGCTAGAGGATATGTTCTCATCCCATGTTGGTTTATCACCACCAAGTTGGTGTTCTGCTTTTCCAGCTATGTCTTAATTTTATTTATTTTACTCTTTGTTGTCAAAAAAAAAAAAATACAATTTATTACACTATATGTTTTTTTATCAGAACCTTGAATAGTTGAATTCTTTAAAATATGTAAGGTACGAATAAATGTTCATGTATATTTGAGGTAGGTTTTTTTAAAAAAAGTTGAGAGGCTGAATTAAACGTTTTTTCATTTATGAGTTGTTTGTCATATTTGATAGGTAAGATTCAATTTATAATCAATTTTTTTAATACGAAAAAACAAAATTTGGGTGGAAAATTAAATAGTGAGATGGATCTTTAATGATTTGGGCAAGCCTATTTCCCTTTTGTTTTTCATTTATGTGTCATCTTTTTTTTTTTGTCGTTATAGTCTAGTACTCTCTCCGTTTCGAATTATTTGTCGTTTTAGAGTTTTGCACACAGATTAAGAAATCTCTGTTTTCTATAAAAACACCATTAAATATTCTAAATCAACCAATAGAAAAAAATCCTGCAATTATTCTGTTGGTCAAAAAAACCAAATTCATTTAAGTTCTGCATTGAAAACCTAAAATGACACATATTTTGAAACGAAAATTTTTCTCCAGAACGACAACTAATCTAAAACGGAGGGAGTATGTATTAGTGCAGTCGTCTTCGNAGTAGTTCTCGAGAGCGGCACAACATACTACTCATTAAAATCTAAAATTTCTAAAAATTCTAAGTGATGTCACTTTTATTCTCTATTATCTAGTTAGACTAAATTATTAGTAGTTTCTTAAGGGTATCAATGTAATTATTTATATCGTATAGCATCAAGAATAGGAATAGTTGACAAAAAAAAAAAAAAAAAAATAGGAATAGTTATGATATAAATTAGTTGTGCTCTCCCGGACGGTCGAAGTTAATTGTGGCCTTAGCTGCGTATTAGTTGTCTCTTAAAATTCAGTACAATCGTACGTATTATATATTTTCAACTTAAATTGAAAAATTATTTTATATAGAATATAACGTATGGTGATAAGCCAAGTGCCTAAAGGATCTATAATTTGATTGGCATAAGCACTTTTACATGTCAACGTATAAACATAGAAATATAACTAGTGAAACTTAAACAATATATTAATCAGTTAATGTTTTTTTCTTCGTTGTAATGTAATATTTTATTCCACTAAAAAGATATACCAAATGTTTGTTTTAAAAAAAGAAAATATGTTTTAGAATTAATATTTGATCTCATAACCTTTATATTAAGGGAAACTAAAAATTTATTTCCCTTAACATAAAGTAAATCATTAAACCAAAAAAACATATGCGTATATTGTAATAGTTTTTAACCAAAATACATTATAATAAAATAGTTATATATATATATATATATATATATATGTGCTTGCATGTGTACGTATGTTAGTTGTCGTATCATAGTTGATGACGTGTCCAATGTTCCCTGTGTTGAGGCCTATTGAGGTTCCAGAAAGGACAAAAATTCGCTGTCCAAAACTTGAGAAGTCAACTTATTGATGATATCATCAAATTATATACATATAGTATTGTGTTTGAGATATTCTCATGTATTAGATACTTGTAATCATATATATAAATTATAAATTTAACAGATCAATATGATCAGTTAGATATAACATTTGAAAGCTGGAAACGCCGGGGACAGATTTAGGATATAATTACATATAGTTTGATTATTCGATTGATTTATCATGGCTAAACAAATTATCTGTTAAATTCGTCTTGACCCGATTCGTTTACACCCAAAATGTCTTTAATCTAACAAAGCAAAGGAAATAATAAAATTCTTTTAGTGATTTGAATATTATTTGTTTTTTTTTTAGTTTAAAAACAAATATTTAATATTCAGTTTGAACATTTTTCTTTTCTTTTCAGTATGAATAGACCATCAAGACTAACTATTCACTATTTACATATACTAATGATCATTCATATTTTTAGAGCTATTCACATCGTAACAATTCACTATTAGCGGGGATTTTCACAAATAGCACAAAAACTAGGTATATTCCAAAAATAGGTCTTTCAAAAATTTTAAAAATAGTATTTTTTCAAAAATAACACAAAATTTGAAATAGTTTTAAAACTTGAAATCTAAATCCTAAACTTCAAAAACCAAACCTACCTTCTTCAAACCTAAACTCTAAACTTTATTAAGTGAACTCAAACCTAAAATTTTAAATTCTAAACCCTTAAAATTCATTTTTGATGTTTGTGCTATTTTCTCAAAATATTCATTTACCAATTTATAAAAATAAAAAAATACTTTCATGGCAATTTTTTCAAACAATAATTTGCATGACATTTTTGCGCATTTGATTTCTATTCTAGCATGTAAGTTGCAACAATGGATTTAAATTGATTGAACCTCTCATAACTTCATACAAAAATTGTTTTCCATAAGCAGTCAAGATTTAAAACTCAAACACACAATGTGTACCATTAGCTACACCTAGGAGCAATGTTAGTACATACGATGAAAATATGTTCAAAAACCAGATTACAGTAAGTTCAATCATCATCACCTTTAACTTCATTGCTTGGATGATTATGTTTCTGAGCTTGGTACATATCAGCAATCTAGAAACATGCAGAAGAATCTGAACATTAGAAAAAGTAAAAGAACTTCTAAACAACCAGTGTGGTCTTGTAATTCCACTACAGCATCTAGGCATGGGAAAAAAAACCGAAACCGAAGAACCGAGAAAAATGGTTTAGGTCAGTTCCGGTTCCAACCAAAATACCCGATGGTTCTTGAGTTGAAGAACCATGGGTATCGATTCGGTTCCGGTTCCTACCTTGGATCTGATTGGTATAACCGAATACCCGAACATATATATACACATATTTCGGGCTAGGTTTAGTCACTTAGCAAATTCTATAATCAGGTATTTTTCGTTTTATCAGATACTTTATTCATTATCGGGTAATTTTCGTATTAAACTTTAGGGTATTTTATTCTACTATCAAGTACTTTTCGTTTTATTGGGTATTTTAAAAAAATTCGGATACTTTTCGTATTAGAATTTTGGGTATTTTATTCTATTATCGGGTACTTCTCGTTTTATCGGGTAATTAAAAAAAAAATCCGCTCCGAAATAACCGAAACCGAATAAGAACCGAAAATTTCGGGTAATTTCTGGTTCCTCATACATAAAACCAAACCGGCCCGAAACCGATGAGAACCAAACCGGAGCCGAACAAAAAATTTGAAAAAGAACGATTGGATATTAAAATTTAGGATCCAAAGAACCGAAACCGAATGCCCGAAAGCCCAGCCGTAACAGCATCTATAACATAACATAGGTTAGGATGAGACTTTCACCTGTTCAGATGATGTTGCTTCCTCTGGTTTCTTATCCTCTCGTACACGAAGTAATCGAGGAAAGCGTAGAGAAATCCCCTGAAACAAATTTAGTTAGCTCAATGGTTTTAGAAAAGATTATAAATCAATCAGATAAGATTCAAATCCAAAAAGAAGAAGATAAGTTAGATAATGTTTAAACCTTATCAGGGTCTACAATGCCAGTAGCTGCACGATGCACCGGGCTAATCGTCAAATCGGCTGCTTTCACTTCCCAAACCTTTTAACCAAAACATATTATTTAGCGTTGTGTCGAAAAACAGCTAAAGATGTTTGAACAAGCAAAGATAAGTTGACCTCGGTAGGCTCGAACCAAACATCTGGATTGAGATTGTCTCCAACTCGATAGTATTGCTGAATATTTGAATCAATAGAATCAACAAGAACTCGCTCATCATAATACAGCAAAAGAAAAAGCAGAGAAAAGAGAAGATAGATCTTACTTTTGGAGTAGCAATCACTTTAGAGCGAAGACTAGTCGATCGTTCTTCAAGCACAGCTTCAGAAAATCCAGTACCTAAGTAGCCCCAAAACCGTAAAACCAAAACTTAAGAAACTGATCACAGCAATATTAAACAAAATTGAAATGGCAAAAAGTGCAAAAGAAGATCTAACCTATTTTACAAATGCTTTGATATTCTTCGTTATCGACATCATAGCAAGCTAGTAAAAACGCACCAAAGACACCTAAAAGGAAAAGCAATGTAGATTTTGTTAACAACATGAATGGCGAAAAATGTATCAACGAATATAATTTGAATTAGTTTTCACCAGTTCGTTTGCCACGTCCATGGAAAGCAGCAATTGGTACAAGATCCACCGAGTCTCCAATGCTGCAGTTTTAAACCATAAAGTAAGTAAACGAATCAGATTTCGAAATTTTAAAACAAAGAGAATATTACCTGTCCATATAGTCTTTCTTCAGCTTTAACCAATTATTCGATCGCTTTGCAGGCTCATATGTAGCATCTGAATTCAATGTCTTAATGATCAAACCTTCACAGCTGCAAAAAGAACATATCTAAACAACAATCTCTACAAAAGTTTTACCGATCTTGTTAGAGATACATAGAACATACCCAATGTCAACAGAAGCGTCGAGAAACTTTTGTATTTCATCGATATCGCTGGAGGTTAAAGCAGTTGCAAACTGGAAATACCCAGGATCTTCCTCAAATGAACTGTATAGCTTCTGTTAGAAGCAAGATCCAGAAAAAATGTTGCACAACAATTACTTCATAAAACCAAAGAGAAAACATATCTTTATGATTAACTGACTCACCTCTCGGCGAATATCAAGATTCTCCTGGATAAGTTGTTGGCCATTTAGATATAACATGTCAAAAGCAAAGATGCATACGCCAACTTTGATATCATTCACATTCACATTTTTACGAGCTCGAGTGCTCAAAATCTGGCAAAAAAAAAAAAAAGGAAAGGGTTAGCTCAAATATAACACCTTGATATTCGCTTATGAGTTACCTGGAATGGAAGGATTTTCTTTTTCTCTCTGTCGAAAGCAACAACTTCGCAATCTAGAATAAAAGATTTCACTGAGGGCTTCTTTAATCTGCAGAGAAGGTTTTACTAATTCACTCACTTCGCTCATTCTAATTTTTTCAACAAGTTACACCAGATCTCTACCTTGATAACGCGATAGCAACATCAGGGTACTTCCCAGTGTTTCTTTCAGCATTTCGGCTATATATCTCAAATGTACCATCCTCCATATAATGTACCTGTAGTAGTTGATTGATGATAGGCCAAATTAACGGCATATCTAGATAACACCGCTCTAATTGGGTTTAAGTAGAAACTGATATATCACCTGTGCACGTTCGCCATCATATTTGTATTCACAAGTGAAAACAGTGTCTTGAAATTTATTCAGTATCTCACCTACACCTTTTGTTGGTTTCGCAAGCATGGGTCCAATTGGAACACCGAGTGTAAAGTTACAAGTTTTAGGCAGATTCCACACACCATCATTAAGAAGAGCAGGAACAATAATGTCATACACAGGAAGTACAGTGAATACTTGTTTAACAATCTTTGCAGCCTATAAGAACAGAGCACAAAGATGAATTTACGAAAGGAGATCAATTGTTAATAATGGATTCTGATATAACCCTGAGAAATTCAGAAGCTCTAAGAGAAACCAAACCTCTTCTAAAGGAGATTTGATATTTTTGGGTGGCTTTGAGTGTTCTTCATTATATACAGCTGCTTGTCCCAAAGCAGCTAAGACAGTCTGATTTGAGAAACCTAACCGCAATTTTGCCTGGAATGAATGTACATTCCGCTAAGGAACGAGCAGAAACAAAATGTGAAATTTGATAAGTAATTAGCATTTACCTGAAGTAAACGAGTTAAGTAAAGAGGTTCACAGTCTGTTGCTGCCACAAGAAGTGCCTTCATACGATCTTTCTTCTTCTCTGTACTATCTTTTCCACTTTCCTACAATAGTAGATTACATTCAATAGTCTCATTCATCATCGCTTAACCAGAGTTTCAAGCATCCAATGGCTTTTAAGTACCTTCGCGATTTGCCGAAATGTATTGAAAACCTTGATAACAGTCAATGGTTCAGGCTTAAACATCATAGTCTGAGACGAACGGCTTCCTTTTGCAACAAGCCCTAAATCTCCCAATTCCTATAATTCAAGTAATGATACAATAAACAACAACTACTGATTCACTTATTCAAAAACCTTAGATCAAACACATTCAACTTACAGTATTAAGCTTCTTAACTTGAGTCTCAGTTCTACCAAAAGCTTCAGATATTGCTTTAATAATAGAACCTTCACCAATACCTAACTCTATACCTTCATGAGCAGGAGCAATCTCATTTGCAGCAAGATAAACAGTAGCAACCAAATCATCAGGAGTAGTAGCAATAACAGTTCTTAACATATTACATAGAATATCAGTAATCACAATTCGACCAGTTTCATCTGAAATCAAATCAAAAGCTAATGCAAGAAACATAAACGGAACTCTATCTCCTTTTTCCCAAATTGAGACTTTTAACGGATCGAAATCGTTAGGCTTCTTTTTCAATAATCCAATTTTACTCTTCAATTCGTCGATTTTATCTGTTTGGGTTAAAGCTTTCAACTTTTTCTTCCCGTTCTTTGAATCTTCCGGCGAATCCGATTTGGGTTCTGCGGAATTAGAAGTAGACTCGATTTTCGAAACATGGGGTTTGGGCAAATCAGTATCTTGAGTTTCCGTGACTTTTCTTTTCTTCGGTGAAGGAGATGAAGTAGAGACCTGTGTTGTCTTCTTCTTGGCAGATGCACGAGCATTAGACATTAGGGTATCAAACGCAGAAGGACGAGAAGAAGACATTGCTCTGTGAAACGAAATGAGGTGAAAGGGGGAGATTTGACGGTTAAAAGACAATAAGACGGAGGAGAATCGAGAAGAAATTAGGGTTTTAGCAGAGAGAGACGATAAGCATCGGTAGTAATTTGATGATCGAATTGCTAACATGAGATAAACTCAGTGAGAAGGGGGAAAAAAAGAAAGTCTAGGGCTTTAGAGAGAAGAGTGTTGAAATTGCTGCATCGAAGAAAGGGTAATTTGGCGGGGGACAGAATTTCACCCGCCTCTTTCTTTCCTTTACTTGTGATGTGAAGGGTGACACTCGGATGGAACTTAGCTATGAGACATCTTTAAAACCTTAAAGGTTTTTTTGGGTTCAACATTTTTTTTTGTCAACAATATAGTAGATTAGATTAAAGAATATTTATAATTGATATCGATCCTATGATGGAAAAGTTATAATTTCGTAAAAGGATTGTGAAATCATGTTGATATTACTATGCTAAAATTACTAGTTCCAAAAGTTAGAACGTTAAAGCGAAAATTAAACCGTCCACATATAAACGATGCACGTGCTTCCATATGAATCGGTTGACAGCCGAAGCGGAAAAACAGCATAAGATACAGATTCCTGAGAAGACTCCTAAAAATCTAATAGACTAATATTGTTGACTTTATTAAAATAAACTAAAGAAAACAAACATAGACAAACAAGACCTAAAACACTTATTACTGAAATGAGGCCCAAACAGAAGCCCATTGTTGAAAGGGTGCGACATGTCCGCTCATGCTGCAACCGAAATGAAGAACCAGCCGAAAGTACCGAGACGACGGCAAACAACACGACCACCACCACCGAGATGCATACAAACAAAAGACCAACCATCCCCTGGAATTGAGCCAAATCTAGGACAACCGCACACCACCGAGATGATCACAACCATGGGCTCTGATGCTAGTACAACAGAGCCGCATGCAGCGGGTTGAAGGACAAATCCAACATGAAAAAACATGCACGACAAGGAAAGACTATAATGGACATGGCCGGCGAGCAGGTACGAAGAACCCGAGATCTGGAACACCAAAGACGAAGAGAACGAGATAAAAAAAAAAAACAATAAATTGTAGAACTGCCTCGCAACATCGACATCGACGTCGAACGGTGGCGGCGGTGGAGATAATAAGTGAAGAAGATGAAAAGACAGAGGTGTTAGCTCGAGATAGTTTTAGAGAGAGGAGAGAGGATATGTGGTTTTTGGGTTCAACTTTTAGGTCGTTAAGACTAGTCGAGTAGGTAATTTGTGGAATCTGCGTGGTCAACGACTAACATCTTGATACCACATTGGAAAATTAGCCAAGAGTTGATTGATATATAAGAAATCTAATATCAAATTAGTATGAGATTTTTGGAGTGGTATTCAATATAAAAAATTGTGTGGATCTTTGTGGTCCAAAGCAGACAGTATCATGCTATTGGACTTGGTAGTAGCGGTTTAGGACATTACGTTTTCTATTGGAGGTAATTTGTGGGACCCACATGGTCAATGACAAACATCTCACATTGGAAAATTAGCCAATAGTTAGCTGATATATAAAGAGTCCAATCCAAAATTAGTACGAGATTTTTTTGGATGATATCCAATAATAAAATCGTGCAGATTTTTGTGGCACAAAAGAGATAATATCATATTAATGGGCTATTAAATTCCGTAGTAGCGTCCCAGAGAATGGATCTTTACACGATTCCTACACAATTATAAATAGGACAATTTTAAGTGGAAAAATGTTATTTCGTGTAAACTTATGAGTGTTATTAAGCTAAAACTTTAGGGATTTTGATGAGTCTTTATAACTTTACTTTTCATGTTTCATATACATCATAAACTAAACTTTAATGTATACAAACACAAAATCAAAGAATTGAGCATTTGAACAATTAATATCCTAATATTTACTTAGACGTCCATTTTTTGCTTCTGGTCTTATGAACATATTCTTGTTTTTGAACAACCAAAACTGATGCTCTTGAAGGAAAATCATGTGATGCTAATAAGTCTCCAATAGGTCCCAATTCATCAAATTCTGTCCACTCACTAATTCCATAAGTAGCTTCAGTGTCTACTCCACTGCTTCTTCCAACAATAAACAAATCAAAATCATTTGCCATTGATCTTAAGATTTTAGAAGTGTCTGATCCATCTGAAACTTCTCTATCGATGTATGTCACATAATCATCATTTACTTTGATTTTAGACCCATTAACGTTAGACGTCACAGATTCCTTGAGGTTAGCAATTTGGAAAATTTCCTCCAATTTTTGGTTCTTCATCACAGAAAATTTTGGACTGAATCTTATGATAGTTAGGCTTATTACTCTCATTCTATTTGCTATAGCCAAAGCTTCTCCATCATCTTTTCCACCGTTAAAGATTAAACAAACCTGCAGAAATTAAAAGTTTATTATAAGGTTATTACACCAGTCAACAAACTCTACTAGGTTCTTCATTCTTATATTAAAGAGAAATTCCTTTAATTACCAAAGATAAGTTTTTGTTTAAAAAATATTATAAAAATATTCTTTGAAAAATTTCTTTAAATTTTTTTTTTCAAAATCACCACAAATACTAAATATATTTTTTAAATGGTTTAAAATTTAAATTTTTATATTTAAGTTTATTATTTTTGGATTCGGGAAATTAGTTTCTTAGGTTTTTTTGTCACAATTGGATCACAAGACTCCATCCATAATCAATTCCTATAATGCATATAAACCCACCATTTTTTAGATCTATGATTTAATTTTGAGAACTTAGAGTTAATTTTTTTTTGATAACCCAGGTATCCCAACGTTCCTCGACAAGGTAAGGGTCCACGTGTTAGACTATCGGTCAGCCATCCGACAAGGCAGGGGTCCACGTGTTAGACTATCAGTTCGCTCAGACTAGCCACGTGGGCAGCCAAATGGCTCTTCACATGTCGGCTCATGAACGCTGCAAACCGTATGTGAATACTGCAGTGGCCGGGACTCGAACTTGTGATGGCGGGTACCTCAGCTGAGGATCCATTACCACCAGAGGTAGAAACTCTGGTTTTAAGAGTTAATTTTACTTATGTGGTATCTTTTGGAAAAAAAATCAGCAGTATTTTGAATAGATTAAATTTTTTCTAGTATTTTGAAACTAAAACTTTATCTAGTATCTTTAAAACTCCCCTAAAATAACACTAATGTATATTTTTCACATAAGCAAATGGCAATAAAGTGGGTTAAAAAATAAAATAAAGAAAAATCCAAACGTTACCTTATTGTGGTTATTAGTCATATAAGCTTCCATGATGAGTTTACGGTAGATAAAGATTCCAACAGAACAAGGAGCTCGTTTCAAGACATTAATGTTGAGTTGTCTCACTTTATCATCATTGGAGACAACCGTAGATCGATCAATAGACCAAGTCCGATGAAACGGTAGCAAAATCAAACATAAGCTTCTTGATAAAGCTAACCAACAAATGTCTTCATGCATATGTTTAGACATAGAAACAGAAGTGAATATATCCAATGATGTATGATCAAAGAATTGCTTATTGAACCGACGAAAAGAGATAACTACATTGTCGGAAAGAGAAGTAGTTCCAGCTTCTGGTTGTTGTAACTGATGAGAAATGAACATAGGACTAGCTTGACCAAAAAGTTCTATAAGGTGAAGTACATTGCAAGCCATTGGAGAATCTATTGATGGGTTAAAAGTTTCTAAAAGGCTTATCATTGAAGTTATGTGATCAGGTTTGTAGATGCATACAAGAGATGGAAGTTCTGCTCCATCTTTTAAGATTGTTAAATTTCTTTTTCGGTAGCATTTGAATCTTTTGGTTGGATCATGAATTAGGTCCAAAGCCATTGGTATAAAGATTGAGTTTAAGAGGATGAATGCAGCTACCATTGTGAAAACCTCTGGTCTTACATCCTGTTAAAGAAGTTTTAATTAAGTATGATTCAATATATATGCTTGTTGATCAATAAAAAATAAGAGTAATGTACAAAAAATTACTACAAAAATAAGTTCATGTTGAAACTCAATTATTCTAAAAATACTTTAAAAGATAATTTTCCTCCAAAAATATTACAAACATAAAAATTGAATTTTAAATACTTAAATTAAAATTAAGATACCCGTGAAGCCCGGATCCGGATATTAAAATGTTTATGTCCAGATATCTGGATCTGGATCCGGACCAATATATATATATATATATATA
>OVAV01002332.1:0-11385 GCA_900406375.1 Iberis amara
AATTTGGATTGATTCTTAAGTATTACAATGATATGAGTAGATTTAAGGCTATTGCTAGATAGGATTAGCAAAAGTTTTGGTTATCAAACAACCAAAATTATTAATAATTTTGATGCATGTGGTACATCTGATTTGGTCTTTGATATGTGAGTGAGGAACAACGATAATTGTTTGCTTAGTTACTCTCCTAAGAGCATCTCCAACCCCACTCCATTTTTTACACTAAACTCCATTTTGGAGTGGAAAATGGAGTTTGGAGTAAAATATGCTCCAACCCTACTCCATTTTCCACTCCAAAATGGAGTAAAAAATGGGATTACTCATGACTCCATTTTTCACTCCATTTTCTACTCCAAAAATGGAGTTATACCCAAAAATGGAGTGGGGTTGGAGCAAAACCAACTCCAAAATGGAGTGACTCCATTTTGGAGTAAAAAATGGAGTTTTATATTGGAGATGCTCTAAGTATGTGATGTGTATTATGCTTTCCATCTTTTGTTTTTTTCTCTCTCTTAAGATTACATAGTGTTTTTGGTCCAATAGTCTTAAATCATATTTTCTGAGATGGTTTAGGGGTTTAACAAAAAGAAAAGTTTATGAGACATAGTTTTAGTCACAGAAATCTCCATTCCGTATGAATTTCAAATGAAACAAAGTTTATCGTTCCTTATTCCCAATATTCAACTCCCATTTGTCCAATTGAAACAGCTCTACATGTATGTATTTGTACATGTATTATGATTGCAATAGTTCTTTTTTTTGTCAAACCATGGTTTTTATTAGATTAAATTTTTGGAAAAACCATACAGGAGAACAACATAACATAAGATTCTGAGAAACATATCTAATCTGTTTGATAACAACACAAATACAATGAAACACATTAATTAAATCATTGAAAGATTTGGGAAAGGCAAGTCGCTTTAAAGAATTTAACTCCAATAACATTGCTGCCACGACGTATCGTCTACATGCAGAAACTTTAGAGGCTGTGGAGAATTTACATCTCAACACATAATGAGATGCACTCAGGAGCCTAATAAACATGAGCAGAGTATTTGAGTGAGCTCCCAACTTATTTCATGTTTAAAATCAAAGATTGAATCCATGCAAGCAAAAAGTTATCAACTAGAGAAACCAAAAACATATACAACTCTAAACAAGAGTAATCTTGAGCCTTGAGCAGAATGCTCAAACACAACCAAAATAGTTGGAACTTGGATAAGATCAACAATTTAATGAGCAAATTATGAAGGCGTAAGACTGTACCAATGAAGGTAATTATAATTGAAAGAAATTCACATAAACCTACAGAGAGTAAATAGCATACCACCAACTGCACCAAGCAGTAACAAAATATGCATAACAGTAATAGGACTGCATAAAGTGATTTTAAATGATTTGAAGTGATTTGGGTTTTAGTGAGTTTTTGGACGACTTTAGGTGATAGGAAAACTCATGTGATTTGTTTTAAAATTCTCTACAATCCCACATAAAACCATGAGATTTGAGATTTTGTATTTTCACCAAGAAAATCCACTAAAATACCATCAAAGTACCAAAAACCTACTATTTAAAATATTTCCAATAACAATGAATTTGATGGTACTTTTCAAATCACTAATTCAATAACAGTGGATTTTGTAAAAATTTTAAAATTATTGTTTGAATAATTGTGGATTTGTCATGTTGATTCTTCTAAATTTTACATTCAATACACCCCCCTAAGTAAACTGCATAAAGCATTAAAATCTGGGAATGGAGGCTGAAACTTCAAGAACTTACTAGGAAAAAAGCAAATCTTCAGCCAAAACTCATATTCGTATAAAAGTCTCACCAAATGGTTAAAAAATAGGTTCATAATACAAACTACAAAGAACAAAGACACTCTGCTTTATACTAAAGGTTCAAGGTCATTAAAAAGGAAGAGAAGATGGGCTTGGAAATACAATTCAGAAGCCCAACCACATACATTCTAAAATCTCAAAATCATCTCACTCTCACTCACCCTTGCGACACACACAATGTGTGACATCTTCAACTTTACCGTTACACAACCAATTTGATTCTCTCTTTGATTGTACAATGATGAGCTAAGGGACAACTCACATATGAGACAAACTTTCTCCTTTATATTTAAGTTGTAATTTGGCTGTAACTAGGGTTTTAAGAATCAATGAAACATTAAGCATTTTCATCTTTAACCTCTAGTCTAAAGGCACTCTCTTTCTCTAACTTTCATGGTATCAGAGTCATGGAAGCTCTCAATGATAATGTGTCAGTTTCTTCTCTGAGTATCACACAATGTGTTATTCTAAAGCTCTCTTCTTCAAACTATCTTCTTTGAAAAATTAGTTTAGTCTTTCTTGTCTAGCCAAATGCTCATCGACTTTGTTACAAGGGAATCTATTAAACCCGCTCCAACAACCACTGTCAGGGATTAAGATGTTGTCACTGTATCAGCAAACCCTGAGTTTACAAGATGGATCCAAAGAGATCAACTAGTAAGAGCTTGGATCTTTGGGACTCTCACGGAGAATGCTCTAAGAGTAGCTTATGGTTTGCAGTCTGCTCAAGAAGTTTGGGCTTATCTTGGGAAGAAATACAACAGGATCTCAGCCACAAGGAAGCTGGATCTTCAAAGAAAACTCCAAGGTATCTCTAAAACTCAGAAGACTATGACAGACTACTTGGGAGAAATAATAACTATTAGTGACCAATTAGACTCTATTGGCTCACTATTAACAGAGCAAGAGGTTATCTATGGAGCCTTAAAAGGTTTGGGTAAGGAATATGAATCCATTTGTACTGTAATTGAAAACTCAATGGATGCTGCACTTGATACTTTTTTTGAAGATGTGGTATACAAGTTTATTGGTTTTGAGGATAAGCTTCAGGCTTATCAAAATGAGACTGAAGTTTCACCACATTTGGTGTTCAATACTGGAAGAGGCTACAATACTCGTGGTAGAGGGCATTACAACTCCAGAGGAGTCGAGGAAGAGGATCTGGTTCATACTCCACCAGAGGAAGAGGCTTTCATCAGCAGTTCTCTTCTGGCTGAGACTCAAACGGCACAAACAACTCAAGGCCAACCTATCAAATATGTGACAAATATGGTCACTCTGCAGCAAAATATTACAACCGCTTTGATCAAAATTTCGAGACCTCAGAAGAAATACACTATGCATTTTCAACCATGATAATCTCTGAATTAGATCAAACAGAATGACAAGAATGGTTTCCAGACTCTGGAGCTACAACACACATCATAAACACCTCAGCTCACCTAAATGCATCTCAGCCTTACTCAGGAAATGACTGTCATTGTTGGAAATGGTGAATATCTTCCTATCACTCACATTGGTTCTATAGCTCTTCAAACCTCTCAAGGTATATTGCCTTTAAATGATGTTCTTGTATGTCCTGGTATCACTAAGTCATTGCTAGTTGTCTCTAAGTTAACTATAGATTATCCTTGTGAGATCACATTTGATTCTGATTCTGTGTATGTTAAGGACAAATGGACAAATCAGTTGATAATCCATGGAAAAAAGGCATAAGGACTTGTACATGTTGGAGAACTAGAAGTTTCAAGCTTATTACTCAAGTAGACAACAAGCTACAAGTGATGAGGTATGACATCAAAGGTTATGTCACCCTCACACAGAGCCGGAGCTGAGCACATGCATATGAAACATTTTAATGGGGCCCCCAATTTATGAAATTTCAAAAACAAAATTCCAATGATACATTAAACATATTGAAAAATGTTAATATGTAATAGAAATGTTTGTGAGTCTTTCTATATTATTTTTCATTTCATAATAATTATTTATATTAATTTTTATACGACAAAAAAAAATAATATTTTAGTTTTGTTTGGACCCCCGAAAATCTCAGCTCCGGCTCTGCCCTCACAATGAAGTTCTCCAACATCTAGTGAAGATTAAATATATAGTAATGAATAAGAAAGGATCTCAGTTATGTAACGCCTATCAAATAGAGAAAGCTAGTAGATTACCTTTTTCTTCATCAGAATATGTAGCAACAAGACCCCTAGAACATTTACATTGTGATCTATGGGGTCCTCATCACAAAGATTCAAATACTATGTGATTTTCATTGATAATTTCTCAAGGTTCACTTGGTTCTTTCCACTTAAACTCAAATCTGATTTTTATTCAGTTTTTATTCCTTTCCAGAAGCAAGTTGAAAATCAGTTTCAGACCAAGATATCAATGTTTCAATGTGATGGTGGTACTGCTTCATACCAAAGGTTCAAGGTCGTTAAAAGGAAGAGAAGATGGGCTTAGAAATACAATTCGAAAGCCCAACCACTGACATTTTAGAAGCTCAAAATCATCTCACTCTCACTCACCCTTGCGACACACAATGTGTGACATCCTCAACTTTACCGTTACACAACCAATTTGATTCTCTCTCTGATTGTACAATGATGAGCTAAAGGACAACTCACATATGAGACAAACTTTCTCCTTTCTATTAAAGTTGTAATTCGACTGTAACTAGGATTTTAAGAATCAATGAAACATTAAACATTTTCATCTTCAACCTGTAGCCTAGGCACTCTCTTTCTCTAACTTTCACAAACATGAGCCAGTACACTGCACTCAGCAGTACCAATGCCAAATAGCAAGAGAGAGGCCACCGGAGGAATCATTAGAGCTTTCAACAAAGACAAACTATGACACGCGAGCTACAGTAAGAAATAGTTCCATTGTTCACTAGAAAAAGAACATAACTATAACTATAGAAGATTATAGTTATGTAGTTTCGTACTCATTAGCGATAATAGTTATTGACAAATATAGTAAAAACGATTAGCGATTTATGATCAACAATAGGTTACATTGTTATTCTATAATTGTTGGCAATTAGTCGTTGTATTGTTTGTTTCACTTTATGTTTTTATTTTGGATATTTACATTAATTTTTATTTGTATAATAAAGTATATAAATTACATATCTATACTGTTTATCAACAAAAGGTATAATGACACAAATTTTAACTTTAGTTAGTTTATATATTTATTTATTACAAATTTGTTTTAACTTGCTTTATTTTTTCGTTTTGTTTAATTTTTATTACTTTATTCCAAGCTACATTATCTTATTGTATATAATTTACTTTAGTTGGTTTCCAATTATTTTTCCTTTTTTGTTGCCAACTATTGTCAAACCAACAAGACCTATTCAACTTAATGCTATAAGAAGTTAGGTTTGTTCGTCAATTATATATTTATAGTACATATAATTCTAGTCAAAGTTGAATTTTAGTCAACATTTTTTCAACATATATGGATATTCATTTATGGGAATAACAAAATTGAAAGATTTGTTGATAATTACAAAATTTACTTGACTTAAGAAACCATATAAATAGAGCTTTCTGGGAAGATCTAGAAATTTATAGAGAAAATATATTTATTCCAATAAAAATAAAAGTGCAACTGAACAGAATGGATAGCACAAAAACATGTGTGACATTTTTCCTTGTAGTTATATTAGCAATTTCGTTTTCTTGCAACAATATTTTGGCCACGCCATGTAAGTTGTTATTGTTGAGTTATACTGTACATTTTAGAAGCTAAGGTTGAAATTTTTTTACTTTTAGAAAAAAATAGTATTGGTAAATCCGTAAAGCCAAGCCATTTGATTTTTTTTTTTCCGTCAAACTATAGCCATTATATATATAGTTTTTTTTTATATCGAATCTTACGAATACACGCATGTTAACTTAAATTTAAATTTTTACAGCGAACCAGCAATATGCTCGTTGCATTGAGCCATGTTTGAAGTCTTACGGAAACGTGCCATGCTTCAATGATTGTGTGCAAAACGGTTATGATCGAGGACAGTGTGAATATCCTACAACAGGTCCATTTAATCCAATATGTTGTTGTTACAACGTATAGTTAGAAATACATTGCTTCTAGAAATTGTCAGTTTGAGTATTTGTATGTTTTTCTTTATCATATTTTGAAAGATGAGCTCGATATCATATGTAATATGTTGCTTTTTAACTTCTGAATAATAAATCAAACAACATAAATTATCCGAAATCACTAAATTGGCTTCATAATTTTTCTTCATACAATGGGATATTAATTAGTAACTAGCCTAAATTATTACCGATAAATTATAAAATTAAAAATAAATTCAAATATAAAATAATCACACAAATGTTTATTATAGCTTTTTCTAGAATTGGGATACGTCACCAACAGTGAGAGAGACACGTGTATAATGCTTTTGTATCGATTCAAATTTTGATTTCTTTTATTTTAAAACTTTTTGTTGTCAAACATTCTCTAACTTTTCATTTTCATTCTCTCATTCCAATAAACTTGTGGAAAATTGACAGCCATAATCATTGCTACTTGCAATGTCTAATAAAAAATTTTAATCTCAAGAGAATTTGTCTATTATTTATAGCAGAGTTCAACCCAGAACGAAGCTTTGTTTGCTTTCAGTCTTTTCCATCTCCTTTGTTTGGTCTTTTCGTCACAACTCGATCTAGTTAACTAATTAATTTTGTTAATCTTCTTAGTATGAAGATTGATTTGTATAACTATCATATGCAATATATATAAAATATGTATCGTGCATATCTTTTAATGATTAACTAATGTTTAATATCAACATATTTAGATACACTAAAATATCACATATTTATCCAATCACAATAATAATAATTTGAATTATTCATAATTAATATTTTATATATAATTTAATTTTTAATAATGATAATCGATATAATAAATAAGAGTTAGTTGAAAAAAGGATAGCTTTTAAGATTTATGTATGAAGAGGATAGCTTTCAAAATCTCTCATAAAGTTATAACCACTGAGGGAAATTTTATACACTCGTTAAGTAAGATAGCTAATAATCTTTTTAAACTAGGAGTAAAAATAATCTTATATCTGATATTCATGCATTGCGCAAATGATTTTACCCTTTCATAATTGTGCCATGCTTCTGCTTTTTGCTTTTAGAGAAATGTTGTCTGTCTCAAATCTAGGCATTTTACATAAATAGGCTAAACAAAATCTACGGGTTCATATACAATTTTTCTGCATCATAAATCTTATACTATAAATGGTTTTTTTTAGTTTCTTAATTTAGAAATCCCTCATTTTGATGTTTCACGATCGGTTATAGATACATTTTGTGTATATGAATTTTTCTGATTAACTATATATATTTTTTATTGGTCAAGCTCAAAAGATAATCTACGTTTTTGAGATGGTTAATCAAATAGCGAAAACGATGTTTACAAAAAAAAAAAACAAAAAAAAACAATTGCATATTTTAGGTTAATTATATATATTGTCTTGAATGATAAATCGTTGTATCTAGACACAACAGGTATGAATGTTACTTTACAAACATGGTTATGCTTAATTATTATTAACATTAAATTTAAAAGTAACAAATATTTAAAATAGGTCATTCTCATGTGCATCAGCGCATTATGAAATATTCCACATCATATTGCCTCTTGTCTCTCTTTGCGAAGTCAGCCTCACATGTTACTAATTGGCTTATTCACTTTAAACTTCTTTTCTATAAACAAACTAATACGAATGATTCCTAAAATAGGTGATATGACGTGTTTGTCATTTCCGAAGCTAGAAAGGAATTTTAGTTTTGTTCTGTAGTTGTCTCAAGCGATGGTAAAAGAATATTTGGGAAGTTACATGTTCTCATAAAGAAGAATCTTATTCCCATAGTTATTATTGTAATTCTGACAGGTTTTTTTGGTTATATTAATTTCTTAATCACAAATTCAATAAATAGGAGAAATATATTTACATAGCGAATGACCAAGTTCGATCTCCAATTGGTAACAAAACAATAGAAGTGACACAACTATTAGGCCACTTGATCCTTGATAAAACACACTTAAAAATATTCATTTTCAAATACCAAATTAAAATTCAGTTCGCCCACAAATTCACATGGCAAACTCATTTTTTTCAAATTAAAAAACTAGACAATTTGATTTTGACAAGCTAAAACAATAATCTTTCTACCTAATTCTCTTATGAAAGTCTAACAAATTGATTTTCCGAAGTTTACAGAACTAGTGTGGGAAGATCCATTAAAAAAATTGAGTACTTTCATGTAGTGTTTGTCTGAGTAACTAGTGGATGATCTTCCCAAGATTCTAGATGAGTCTTAGTATTCGTAAATCTTAATGATATATTTTTATACAGATGTGAGATTATAATTTCTTTTATTATTATTTTAGGCAGCCGAAATATATGGATATCAAAATTCTATATTGGAAACACGTCAACGAGACTAATATGACAAAGAGATTAAAGAACATGAATTTGCTTTATACACGAGTGCATATCTTACGAAAAGGAATAATAATATACATTTTCCTATTTGATTCATATATGATTTCCTATATACTTGAGGATGAAATATATTGTTAATATCTCCTTCAAATTGGAACGTGCAAATTTTGTATACCTAACTTGAGAAATAATGAATTAAATTCCCGACGACCCAAAGTTTTAATGAAAATGTCTGCTAGTTAATATATGGTGAATTGGTCTACTGATATCATTAGTAAACAGATCCTGAAAAAAATGAATTCAAATTTTATCTATTTTGTTTGTTCATGAAAGATGGGATTGGCATTGATATGCAAAACTGTTTGACTATCATAACGAATGGACTTAGGATCGACGTGGTCCATGCCGATTCAAACAGTAATGATTTTAGGCTTACAAAGTTCTTTTGTGACAACTTTCATGGTGGCGATACTTAGATTTTAACATATAAACACGAGAACGTTTTTTTTTTAGTTTTTCACAAAATAGGTGAATAACCAAATTGAACTATCCACCTTAAAATAGAACTAGTCCAATTTAAGTCACACCATCGGGTTAAATGACAACATCGTGCAGGATTCAGAGAAACTTTTGGAAAGAGATAGCTTGTGATTTTGGTCGATCAGCAAAATTTCCAAGCCAAGATGTCAATCGCATACTTGCGTTGACAAAGGTAGATGTTGGATGAATTGCGAGAAATTTTCAAGCCAAGGAAATACGGTGCAATTCCAAGATCTTTCATACGGAAACAAGAATATTAGTAAGCTTTGAATGCTTGTATAGCTGTAGGTGATCGTTTTTTCTAGATTAATGGACGATAAGTCTGATAACAAATTTTTCACGCGCAACAAATGCTCGTCATCTCTAGTAAAATCCCATATAAATAAACATATAATTTTTGTAGATGCTGACCTCAAATTTGTGAAATTAATAAATTAAAGATAAATACTTATTTTATAAAATATGGAAAAGTAGATAAAATGAAGCAGGATGTGACTTTTGTTATTGGGAGGTAATTAAGCAATCAGCGCCTCATGTAACATGGTCTAAGTCTAAGAGCTCATCTAGCCTATTGTTGACAAAAAAAGAGCTCATCTAGCCTATTACTATGTTGGCTAACTCGGTGGAGAATCAAGCATTTATATATTCGTTATATTTACTTTGTAAATCTAGAAACCACTAAAAAAAATTTTATATAAACAGTAAATAATATTAATTAAAAGTTTTACAAAACAAAGCCAAACAAGTTTTCAATTAGGCTCTCAAAAAAAGATAAAAACTAAGCTTTATTGAAACAGGTTGAAATATCAGATTTCTAATCATGGTGAGTAAACCATAAAGATAGCAGTTCCGAGAATCCTTTGCGATTAATTCTTGCTAAGATTGTGTTAAGAACATTCCTGTCAATGATGTTGAAGGTACGTGAGGCATCGACAGAAGGTCTTGAGTTGTGGATTCGACAATTCTTTTCTTGCCATAAGTGGTAGATTGTTGCTTGGATTGCCACATTTTCCAAAAGTCGGCTAGCCTTGCTGTGAATCCTTTGCAGATAATTGAATATATCTAGTCAGGTGCATAAGTTATATCTTGAAGTACCAAGTCTCTGGAGAAGCCTAGTCCAAATATCTGAAGCATAAGTACATTGAACAAACAAATGGTCCCTATCTTCATTCATTAATCTGCATATTGCACATAGAGGAGAAGTATTGAAACCCCAAGATAGTAGCATGTTTCTTGTGGCAATCTATCTAAGTGAGCCACCCAAACTGTAAAAGAATGCTTTTGAATAGATCCTTTAAACCAAATGCTCTTTGCCCAAGCTTGAGTGTTGCTACGAGGTCTTAATGCTTCCCAGGTTAGAACGGTCGAGAAAACCTTTGCAATTGAGTGAAGATAACACCAGTAGTAACTATCCGAGACTGCTGATTGGACTGGAACACTCTGTTGGAACATACATGATCTTATTTGAGTCAAGATTGGATTCCGTGTTCTTGCAGAAGGAAGAATCCATGATCCATTTGCCACCACTTCTACAACTTTGCTATCACTTTGAATGCCGGCAGTAGATGGACCAAGACTTCCTATTGTATCCCAAAGAGAAGCAGTGCCATCTTTTTGCCAAATATCATACCAGAAACTAGCTCTTAAACCATTTCCCATCTTACATCTAATGAAATTCTTTGCAATGTGCCTAAGGGAGAGTAGAGATTTCCACATCCAGGAGTCATTAGCCATTGGTTCTAGGGACCAGAAGCTTCTACTTTGAATCCTTTCTTCTGAATTCCAAGCCACCCATAAAGATTCAGCTTTAACAAACAAGAGCCAAACTAGCTTTAGTTGTAATGTTGTGTTCCTAGACTTGAGATCTCTTAATCCTAGTTGTCCTTCTTCTTTTGGTAAACAAATTGCATTCCATGAGACCTTTGCAGCTCCACTTCTTGTGATATCACCTGCCCATAAGAATCTTGTGCACAAGCTCTGAATCAAAGTGAAACAGTTTTGAGGCAGTCTAAAAGCTGAGAACCAAAAATTTAGAGTGCTATAGACTACTGATTTAATTAGAACTAATCTCCCAGCAAAAGATAATGATCTATTAGCGCAGTGATTGAAATTTGATGATATTGCATCTATAAGGGGGTCATAATCTACTTTTAGCAGTTTTGTATGCATTAAGGGTAAGCCAAGGTATCTAAGTGGGAAAGGTCCAGAGATGAAACATAAACTTGATAGTTCCATAGCCTCATGATCATTCAAACCTGCCGTGTAGATAACTGATTTGTCCAGGTTCATGTGCAGTCCTGAAATGGATTGAAAGGAGTTAAGAATTTGTAAGATGCCTTGAGCAGATCTAGGTCTTACATCAAACAGAATCATCAAGTAATTAGCAAAAGCTAGATGAGAGATTCTGAGGTTTTTAGCCTTAGGATGGAATCCAATATGACCTGCATCAAAATGGGAATAAATGAGAGTACAGATAGGTTCAGGTTTTAATTCCTAAAACTACACTGCAGA